>JAQJVL010005421.1:0-35467 GCA_035578905.1 Stictocephala bisonia | reverse complement strand
TCGGAGATGCTACCCGTATTGATCACGAATCCTTGATCACCCAAGCCAATCCTTGTTAATTTCAAAGTTTTCATATTTCGATAGGAGTATAAACTGCATAATTACTGTCAAATTGAATCAACGCAGAGTTTGATTGGAAACTATTGTCGAATAGCTTTACTAAACTTAATTAACAACTCCGTAAGTTTCAGTCAGTATATTGGAGAGATAGGACATCAGTAAACTTACCTTAAAAGATAAGAGTAGACATAAAGGGACAGTTTGAGACCCACTTTTCTGGCCTCTGATTGGTCGAGAGCGGTCACGTGACTTGTCCAAGATGGCGGCGCAGTGGTACCAACCCCCGTGGGAATTTTCCCTCCCAAAATTTCCCAACCATTTACCTCGGGTGGTGGGCGGTACATAGACGAGATCACCAAAGCATAACCCGATCGATGTGACTAATTAAGGTAGGCTCTCTACACAGGGCAACTGTTTAAACGTTTACGTGAAATGCGAGGTATAAGCTGACAAGGTCAACCATTAGCCTTTAGTGAAAAGAATAGCTGTTTCGTTAAACTTATCGCAAAGTGCTCTACTTGGGGCTTTTGGATTATGTTACGGATAGTTAATATATGTCCTCATTTCAAAATTGAGCACTCTTTTGAAGACCACTTTTTTACTCAGGATCATGAGTATTGAAGGTTCCAATTCCTTCAAACTTTGTGAATTGTTCGTTGTTTAGTAAAACGTATGTTTCCGCATGCCTGTGCTTATGAAACAAAACCACCCACTTGAAAGTGAAACTCATCAAACAGACCACGGGTGACAACCTTGGTGAAATCTGAGGTTATGTTGTACATAACCTTTAGAAAAAGCTGTCAAGTCCTGCTTCCATAAATCGATTGGCTTACGTTGGTGCGAGATACTCACCTGCGGGCTCATCTTCGACTGAATAAACGATTTAGTTTGATTACTAAATAGTAGTCCCCCTCCCCCTTTTAATACATTAAACCGTTTCGAATGACTCATTACGTCATGCTTTTTATACGTTAGTCAGTAAAGTGTACATCAGGGTGGGAATCGTGAATAATTAAACAGTAAGGCTGCTAGTTTGTTCCGGTACGTTATTTTTAATCTCAAATTCGACGCGTACATCGACAGGTCCAGACTTGATTGAATCATTCTGCCTTGGAGCAGTCAATTACAAAGATCGGACATTTCGATTTAAAAGTATCCAAGTCCATGATGGGTGGAATTGGAAACACCGTAGTATGAAGACTGAAATTTCGCGTACATTTCATAGAATAAACTCCAATCACCTCGGATATTGTCGTAGGGATAGTACTGTGAGTTGAGGATATAACTTGATATCCACTTAAATCACAATGGTCAAAACCAGACATGTTCATTTTTATGTTATTTTTCCTATCAGTTTGAAACGCTAGTACACATAGCGGGGTTTCTCTATCTGCAGATGACGTTTTTACAGTCCAATTATGTCTCTTTGTTTGCTGGGAGCGTGGGCTACTCGTGACACTCCCACGATCTAAAGGGAAGATGGAACTCGGAGATGTCCTTATTAACGAGTTTTAAAAGTTTTTCTTTTGTAAACTATCGGAAAACAGTCAAGTGTGGGACACGCCAGTACAGTCGGTTATTTCCAGAGTGTGTGATAGCGCATCCTCTGATAACAACACATCCGTGTTGTTGGCTGACCGCAGCAGAATCAGCTCTTGTTTTACATTTACAATAATTTTCCTGTAATCTTCCATGAAACCAAAGAGTAATTTTAATGGAACGGTAAAAATGTAAACTCGGTGTGTTTTTTTTGATGACTCTGGACCGAACCCAACAAGCATTTTCCAATGCATTTGTTTCACTTCTGCCTCAGTGAGAGTAAACTTTATAATTGTTGATACACAACCCCCCAAGTTTTTAGTCCGGTCCACTACTTATACCAGAAATTTCGTATCTAATATCTTTCAAACAAGTACGCCATAGCGTTGTTAATCAGAGATACGTCTGCGACTACACCGCCGACCTTTTTGGCTGTAATTTTACCAGAAACTATGCAGTGAACTTTCAAAACGGGAGCAGTAATAATGTCCTGTTGACTGACGGTCGATACGTTATTTCATCATTGTTTTTGAAAGTTGAAGAGGTGTACGGTTTGTGTTGTGTGATACTCACAGCTTGTAATAACATCAATGTTTTTGACTTCTCCTCAATTTCCAACATTTTGTAATTTTATCTTTAATTCCCTAAGAGATCTTAAAAACTTTGTATTGCTCGATGTTAACAACCTTGAGTGTTTTGGCTCTAATGACCTGTTTCGGCACAGTTGTTTCCCTAAATACTAATCCCTTTGCTTCGCTTTAGGTGTAAGCGTAATGAAATTGTTTCGTTTCTAAAGTTTATCAACTGTCCCTTGTTGATCTCTCAGCTCACAAGTAATGTAATTCAAAACTTGCACACTCACAGGTAAATAAATCACGTTGTGAGGCGTTTCAATTATTTTGTAGCCAGGTGAACTGACGGAATAAACTCGTGTATTATATGACTTTCTTGACCCGTTCTGGTACGAGCCTCTTGCCACGTTACATGTGACTCGAACGACATTTACTGAGTTAATGTTAACTTCATTCTCGGACATGTGAGTTTTATTGGCTTCGTATACAACTTTATTAAAACCGAGCAAGGTAGCTAGACTGTTTTCTGTTTCAAAGTGAATGGGCTCGCTACAGTAATTTCTACTTTCAAAGTACTGTTGTTTGGTTTTTAAACTGAATTTTACACCAGTTTTTATGTTATTGTTATGTAATTCTCTACATCGCTAATCTCGTAGGAGCCAGTCGGATATTTTCATTACAGTGTCCCGTAGTGGAACGTGTCGTTTACATTTTCTTCTACATTCGGTATTGAGTTGTACGTTGTGAGATCGATCAAACCAATCTCCCATTCACCTGTCGATAAATCGATCGAAGGGAAATATGTCACAACTTAGCGTTGAACTCTGTCCACTAAGGCAAAACATTTTCAACGAGGAACTCTAAACACAAGTGCCCGCAAAGTACTGAGTCAAAACTCTGTTGTCTTTCGTTATTATACTTTATATTAACACTGGGACCCCAATACTTGATCAATTCCATAGGAGGACGCAAGTTACCAAAACTGTCATAGTACAAACACATTATTACCACGCTTTTTATAACAAACCAATGTGTACCTTCCCCCTGTATACTGTCCAAATTAATAATTGCGCTTTCGTTCAATCTAGATTTATTCGGAAGTGTGTCCCTCATGTAGACACCCCCGAAAGTTTGGAATATTTAATTTTTTAGCGTAATTAACGAGTTCGTGATTTGTGAGGGCGTGTTCAGGAACGTAGACTAATTTGAAGTTTTTTTTTTTCTTACAAGTGCATTTCTTCTTGTTTTTAGGTGCTTTTTTAACACCTCTCCCTGTAGTTTTATTCCAGGGTCTTAGATACAAACCTTTACCCTTCTTTTGTTTACGTGTTTTTCTCTTATGAGAGCCACCCAACTTTGCTTTCGCCTTCATGGCTGATGTAACTGTCCAAGCTGCAGCTTTCTCGCCTATAGACGAATCTGATGCCTTAAACCTTTGCCAAGCTCGCTCGGCCAAGTCTCTGTCCGCTTGCGCTCTCCGCGCTGTGTCTGAATACTGGGAGTAGGCTATGTCGTGAGCCTTGCAGGCTTCGTCCAGACCGTTTATTCCCTTGTCACCTCTGGCTAATCTCTTCTTTAATTTGGTCCCAGGGCCACAGTACCTGTAACCTGGGAGGTGAGCTTCCCAAGGTAGTAGATCTATACCCTTATTTATGGCTGTTCCAGCTAAATGTCCAATTCCTTCGAGAGTGCTAGATACAAGTCCTCTTCCGCAGCGTGAAGTCTTCTTCTTCATTAGATGTGTCTCTTACGAAGGTTAGTTAAAGAATGGAGAAACTTTAACCCTATTCCACATTATATTACCCCTCATTGTATGGATGTAGAGAAACAGCTTGTGTACGAATATTTCTTCCCAGTTTATGAAGTTATCGGCGGTCAATGGTTCTGCACTCCTCAAATGTGTGCCACCATGAATATGGGAAAAGAGTAACTGACCGAATTTTCTAAGTTGTTTATCAGATTTAACGCTGTTTTCATAAATTTTCCCTTCAGTGCACTAACCGTCTCTTTAAACATCATTCAGTCCCCTCAGTAAGTGATGTCAGCAATGTACCTATAGTTTTTGTTTGTTGACCTAATATTTCCAAAATATGCGATTTTGTTTCCGTTAACACTTTTAAGTTTACGGCCTCGTCCATTTCTTTCGCATCTCTAACAGATTTAATTCCCATATTATCAAAGTCCCAGTCGTTCTTGCGTTTCTTTGGACAGTTTGCCACTAGATATGACTTGGTTACAACATCTTGATTATCAGTTGGGTCAGCTACAGAAACTAAACGTCGCTTTTCAAAACTCCAATAACTACTAGTTTTAACAGGAACGGCAGCATCTACGTAACGTTTGGTCGCCGCATGATTCGGACCTGTAGGGTCCTTTACCCTTGTTATAAGCCTATCTCCTACGTTGACTGTTTTGTGTTGGTACAGTACACACTGTTCACCTATAGTTTTTAAATTCACGGCATCTCCGAGCTCCTTTGGCGATGCTAAATTTTCTATTCTTTTGTTACGCGCAGAATAGCTGTTTTGTAAGTTTGGCATTGTGTTAGCCTCAAAGTATGTTCTCGTAACAACATCGTTGTCTGCTATGGGTACACCGACGTTAACCATTCGTTTATTTTCAATATCATAGTTTCCTTCGGGTGTTAGTTTAAAACCTTCGCCCGGTGGTCCTTTTCCAATGACATTACCCTCAGAGGGCAAGACACGTCCAAACTTGTCTACAGACATAGTCGAACTGATGAAAATATACGTATGAAAATACTTTTTATACACAAATCAAAATAAGTATCCATGTTTACTCTCAACCGACTAATGATTTGTAACGGCTATTGCCAGCTCCTGATATAATTTTAGCTTCTTTTAATTCTTCGATTATGTTTTGAATTTCGTTCCTATGGTTGCCATTTCCAGCCTCTGTCGAAGCTATAATTAGTTTCAATCTATCACATAATTCGTTCGGATTGTCCCAATAGGAAATGTCACGTGATCCAAAGTCTTTTAGCCCTCTACCGTACATTTGTTTGGGGAATAATACGGAAATTATGTTTTTATATTTTATGGAATTTGTCGGTCGGTTAATGTGATTATGAGGTAAATAACCTTTTTTATGCGCATTCGTTTTTATCAGTACATCTTTATAAGCGTCCAAGTCATCTTGTGTGTATACATTTTCATCGGGTTGCCTTTTAAATAATAATTCGTAAAGGCCTTCGGTTCCTCTGTACTGTACATTGTTCAAGTGAATGTTTCCTTCGTTGTCGAATGTAAGCAATTGATTACCCACCATTAATTTATCACCGTCTATATGTGGTCCGTATATGTTGTCCATTTTATTCTTAACACCGACTTCGTCTTTTAAAAGTTTTAACATGTATTTTTGTGTAATGGGTGCGTTAAATGTCTCTAAAACGTACTGTGACGCCTCGTGAAACTTTGCGGGGCTTTGAATCAATTGACTAACTGAGGGTGGAGGGGGAGACGATGTTTCAAACACTTGTGTATCTTGAATAAATGACGGTCCTTTAGGTGTAGACATGTAGTCTGGCTTAAAATTATCCTGCTCGTCCACACTGAGGTCCATAGGCTCCTCCTTTGGTTCATTTTTTATATCCGTTCTGTTTCTAAGTTCAGTCAAAATTGGTTTGTACTGTTTTTCTAACGTTTGCTCGGTATACATGTTACCCAACTTGAAAGCGCGATACTTGCGGCGAACAGCATCTTGCAACTGTACAATTCTTCTCGTAAGAGATTGATGTTTACTGTTTCGTTGCATGTTTATAAATGAATAAAAATTTTCAAAGTTTGTTCTTTTGTATAATAAAGAGTTTTACTGTAACATCAAACAAAGACCGGATCTTGCTATAGGATGTGGGTAACCACGTCCATTAATGTAAGCTAAAAGCACCGGACGTATAATTCTTTCAACATCACGAATCCTACGTTTAAAACGTTCTCTATCCTGTTTTAACATTTCCTTGGGAATATAAAACACAGTTACTGTGTCATTAAAATGAACCTTTTTCTTACCATTACGGTTGTTCAACTTGTCTAAAGAATAACGCTCGTTTTTTATTTCTTCTCAAATAAACGAATTATCTGTTTTAAGGAAACACCTTTACCATCAAAGTCCAGACCCTTGTAATACGTACGTGCGAGATCAGAAATTGGAATGAGCACCCGTTTGTTTATGTCCTTGAATATATAGGTTCTTTTTGATCCACCTCGCCATTCGGGTATTTCGGCTATAGTGTAGCAATCGTTAACATTTGAATTTTCCATAAAAGAACATAATTTCTTTAGAGGTCTCCTTCTATTTATGTTGTGTACTATATAGGAATTTAATAACCAGAACTCGTCCAGATTAGCTGATGTAAACTCTCTCCATTTATTTAGCAAGTCACGATCCGATACTGTATATACTCCTCTGTTTAACGAAATACCGAACGTTGAACAATGTAGGGGAACGGTGGGTAGTGCAGCTTTAAGAAAATCTACAGTAAATAATCCTTGGGCTAAATTATTCACTGCTGGGTACGGTTTACCTCTTGGACCTGTAGGTGAGGTGGGAGGCTGCGGTGCAAACGCTACGTTGTAAGAGACGTAATGTGACACTATGATCGTAACGCTCTTTTGTAGACTTTCAACGGAGATCTTATCGGTATACTTCTTTCTGTTAGCACTATACATCTACTGACATGTGGGACTTTACACCCATACTCCAGCATTTTTAAATAAATCTGTGTGTAGTTGATATCCCCGTGATCTGTTTCAAGAGTCGTACCAAAGATGTCGGGGAACGGTCTAAATCTTGAAATCATATTTTGAGGTTGTCGAACCGTACAGTTTAACATGTTCTCATGGTAAATAACTAGTTGAAAGTGTACTCCTTGCTCTTCACTTTTTTTAAAAACCGTATCCACAAGTCACGATTGTACATTCTTTCACTCGAGGATATCATTAATAGTACAACCGCGGGTGTTTGTAAAATTGTATGTTTGTGTCTCCAACATCTGTTGTTAAATTTACTCAACTTTCTACTACAATAATTTCCACAAAACCTTTTTTTATCCGCGTAATACTTTGTGCATAAATTTGAACTTATACGTGTCTTTACCTTACACTCTGGTTTCTTAAACTGGGCAATGTCGTTATAATAGTAGAAGCGCACCATTTTCTAACCTGACACTAACTGATGTTGTAAATTAAAGTTGACCGTATTTATATTACGAGACTAAAAACTTGTCAAAACCAATTCTGTATCTCCCTTTATCTAAGTCACAATCCTTACTAATACAAATAAAACTGTAATTATCTTTCCAAGCTAAAGCGCACATTTCTTTAAACTTTTCAAAAGTCATGTCCGTATTTACATGGTCATTGTACACATGTTTGAGATTTGTTTCGTCCTGTTTGAATAAAATAATCAAGTTTGTATTATCTCTCACCAACTGTTTAGGTATCCTACTGTAGGTTTGTCCTATATAAAAGGAATCAATGTTATTATGTCGACCCATGGTAAAGTAGTTGCGTATATTATCGTGTTTCTCACACGCAATGTCGTCAAAAATCATAATAGAATTGTTTTTAGCTTCTTTAGGCGGTAAGACTTTAGTGTTTTCATCAAATACAAAGTATCCAATTTCCTTGGGTAAAACACTTTTTAAAAATTGATACTTGGGTTGGTGTAGAGACTTTGAGAAAATGTAAACATTTTCAAACCTTAATCCGTTTGGATCGAACAACATGTTGAACACAACGTTTGTTTTGCCACAATTACTAGGTCCAGCCACTATACACCTTATAGTGGATGGAAATAATGGACCATGTTTAATGCCACTACCTGTGCGTATAGTGTACATGTCAAAGTTTTCAACTGGAAGTTTAGTTGTCTGTTCAACAACACGCATTGTTGAGTTATGAATGAAAGTGTAAGGAAAGTCTTTATTTATACCAAGTCTTTCTTGTTCACCCATGTATTGTGTTTACCGTCGTACCCTAACCAATTTACAAGTACTTTGTCTCCTTTTTTCCTTATTACTTTTTCAATCAGGTATACGTCGTCTGTCTTGGATTTCTGTAGCTCTTTTTTCGTAGAAACTTCCTTTAATAACGTCACCGGTATGGTCTTTGAGGAGGTAGGTTGTAGGAATAGTAGTTTGGACTTTGTACACAGTAAATATCTCGTTAGTCCAGTTGGGTAGGTATCCTTTGTCAAAGACTTTTTTATACTTACTTATCCTCACCTTGTCACCTACTTTAAAACGGACCTTTTTATCCACTTTCTTGTATTTTTGTCTGTTTTTATTAATGTTTTTTCTGACTATGTTTTCATTTCTTTTGTTCACATGACTTGGAGCCATGCCAATAGTTTTGTGTTTTCTTGTGTTGTATTCTTCCAACAAAGAAGGTAGCATCTTGACCCACTGATACTTACCTTGCTCTGTGAACTTTCGCCACATTAATGCTTTGAGACTGCGGTTGAACCGCTCTACGATGGACGCCTTCTTGTCACTGTAGCTCGAGTAATGGTTTATACCATAGCTATTCATCAACTTTGTAAATCCTGCGTTGTAAAATTCTTTACCCGCATCAGTTTGTAAGTGTTTCATTTTATTCGACTTTAATATGGGTGTAATGGCTTTAACGATTTCTAGTCCAGTCTTGTCTTTTAATGGAACAGCAAAGGCGTATTTGCTAAAACAATTTATTATTGTTAAGATGTACTTGTAGCCTCGGTTTTGTTTAGAATAGGGTATCATTTCAACCAAGTCCGCTTGGAACAAGTCTTGTATTCCCTTAACTTCTACAGGTCTAGTAGGGAATCTTTTTCTAACTGGAGCATGTAGCTCTCTTGCTATCTGCTCTCTTACACTCATAATGGAAGAATGGAAGGGTTTGGTAAAGTTTAACAATTTATTTGGTTTTTTTGGTGTATGGAGCCCCATCCTCGCTCCATACGGTGGCAGTCGACCATAAAAATAATATAAATAAAGTACACTGCCTCCCTGCCAATTCTAAACCCTTTCACACACCCTGGACCTACGGATACTATCCAGCCATAGAGTGTCCTTTCACACACTCATTCAATCACATTCGCTTTTGGATACGGGTTTTCACACCCCAGAGCCACATTCGCTTTTGGATACGGGTTTTCACACCCCAGAGCCACATTCGCTTTTGGATACGGGTTTTTACACCCCAGAGCCACATTCGTACAGTCAAACATTCCATCTCATTCAGACCGTAAAAGGGTTTAGTTATTTCCACAAACATCTCTACCAGCAAATTGTATTAAAGGTAGGCCATTAACAAACCTACAGTTTGGAGAGTATTTTTTATGTTCATCAAATGGAACATCACCCTCTTCCCAACATCCGATATGTATACCACATGAGAAACAGCGAACTGCGTCGCTATAATTTAAATAATAAAAGCCAGCTTTTACCATTACATGTGGGTTGAGGAATGGGACTGGCCAATTTAGAAAAGTGTCCAGCCTCACGTTTTCAAAGTGATACTGTGGTGGACCGTCTTTTTTAGAAAAGTAAATTTGTATCAAGTATTGTTGAATTGATTTTGGAAGGTCTAATTGTTTAATTTCAAAAAAGTTGTTAAAGGTTTTACAAAGTTCCACTGCAGCGAGAGAAGCAAGTGAACCGATTGGCGCCATTAGTGCAAGTGACGCAATAAGAACAGGATGTGGGAAAGGAAGGAGTGGTGGGGGAAGGGATTGTCAGTCAGTCAGTAATGGAGAGGATGGAGTAGGGCTAAAACGACTTACGTCAAGATGAGTTTGCTTTTATATTTATTTTTTAAGGTACGTTTTTATTTTATTTTTGGTTTTTTAGTTACGTAATCGTGGTCATGTTCTAAAGCTCGTTTTTTGTTAATTAAATGGTGTCCGTAGGCTAAAGTGTCAATTCCATTTTCCAAGATGTAACGTTTGTCGTCAAAGGGGGATAGAGATAATTTGGAAATGTGTTGCGTGTAAATGTTATGTTTGTCACTGCGGATATTTAGAGCTGATGTTGTTTTTAATGAATGTTTAAGCAAGCAGTTTTTGTACATTTCGTGTTTTAGGTGTTTTTTTATCGCGACTCGGGGGACGCCTTTAGCCACCTTCTTTTCCTCTAGATCTGAGTTTAAAACAGAGTAGCATTTCGCTCTCAAGCCAATTATTTCCCTAGCTGGATTTGAATTTAACTCGTCTTTAAATTTTCCTAACGCTTTTTTGTTTTCTACACTATAACATTGGTGGCTAGGTGGATAGTCTGAAGTATCAAAAAGATGTAATTCATTTTTCATGTCCGCATAGACATCCGGAGTATATACGTTGTAAAATAGAGAATCAGTATCAGTCATACAAAGTTTTACGTTTTTCCCGTACTTTGTAATTGTCCAATTGTAGTGAAAATTGTACATTATTAATTTTGAAATTTCTAAAACTGTAAATCCAACATAAATGGGTCTGTTTAAGAAGATGGTTTGTTTTTTTAAAGCCAATCCCGCGATATCTTTATTGTAAGCAAAGAAAGTCTTGAGTCTGGGACTAGCTGTCCATTTTACCAATTGTTTCTCGTTATTTACAAGTTTAAAATCAATACGTGACCTAACATTTTCCAAAGATTTACCATATGTGGCGTTGTTCATTAACTTAAAAAAATCTTTTTCGAAATTGTTTTTAGACTGTTTTCTTTTTTCGGTATTGAAGTTAATAAATGGGGCTAACCAGGCAGACTGTTTAAAGCTAAGAACTCTGTGTATTTTAGTCAGTACAAGTCCAAGTTGTAAGTAAAGTTTTAGAGTCCTGTAGTGTACAACGTACTTGGTTTTGTCAGAGAGAGTAGTCAGTAGTTTTTCAGTCTTGGGAGGTTTATAGTCGAGTTCATGAAGTAAGTCCCTACAGTATGTCGATAGCATGTCGTATGTCACCACTTTTCGTTCGGGGGCCAGTGGAAAGTCTGAGTGTAAGTCGTGTAAGTGGTCAGGGTAGTGTAAGTCGACTTCTAAAATGTAACCTATGTCAGAGTCGTCGGGTACGTTTGTAATGTCAATGTCCTGTGGGTCGATCCAGTTAAAATCAGACTCTGGGAGTCTATCGGACATACTAGTTCCGTACAGGTTGTTACAGTCAAGATAGAGTAGGTAGTTGGTGGGTTTTTTGTTGTCAAAGTCAGGAAGGTAAGGGTTGTTGGCCTGGGCGTACCGGTTAGGTATCATGGAGACACCGCCCCGGATCCCAGACTCAACAAACAAGTGTTGATCAATGTCAGTAAGTAATTCAAGACGTACGTCTGTCATTTTGAGCATGGAATTCCATGCCAGTCCGGGGGCAGAGTAGACGTTACATGGGTCAATCCCGTAGTAAGTCATACTTGTCGTTCTAAAATTTTCAAACACGTCGGCAAGTAACAATACGTCTGTCAGTAGGTACAGGTCGTGGTACTGTTTCATTGAAGTCATGTCAAAGGCTGTCCACACAGTCTGTGCATGTACATAGTCTTCGTCAGTAATTTCAGTCTGTGTCAAGTCATTGTAAAACGCCTCCTTGGGAGGAAGTTCAGTATCATTGAATTTAGTTATGTCTGTCATGTATGTATAGGGAAATACACCTTTTCGTAGTAATAAGTCTGTGTTGGTCATACACTGCCCTAAAATTTTGAATTTGGAAGCCCCGTCAGAAACTAGGTTGGACACGAGTGTGTCCAAAGAGGCGTTTAGGAACTGTAAAGAATCCAGGAAACGAAGTGACTCAAGGGTGACTGAAATGTACCGCTCACTAGTTGTAGCGATACATGACAGTTTTTCTTTTTTGAATTTGCCTAGCCCTTGGATCAAGTGGTGGCAGTCATAACCTCTGAGGTTATGGAAAAAGACTGGAATGTGTTTAGGTACTTGGTAGTTTAAGTTACATGAATTGTGGGCGGGTCCCAAGAACTCACCCGTTAAATGATTATGGTTGGCTACTTTGTCTCCGTGTAAAGGTTTTTGACAAAGGTGACAGGTAGTAGCATTTTTGAAAACAATTTTGTCTTGCGGAGACATATTAATAGGAATGTTTTTATGAATAATTGGTAAGAGCTCTTTAGACTCTGCAATCAAACAATTTAGAAAAGTATCTACAACGTCGGGGCCGCTATAGACTTTGGGTTGTTTTACGATTTTGCCATCACTGTCAATAATTACGTAGCAAAAACCAGAGGGGACGTGGTGGGCAGTGTTTGTAGTGTGTGAAGTAGTAGAGTCATTCAGTGCTGTGTCGATTGGAACGACAAAGGACTCAAAGTCACAGTAAATAGTAAATGGTACTTTGTGAGTAAGTGTGTAGTTTGTAAAGGACATGTATTTTTCGTCATCAGTAGGAAGTCTAGTCTTTTGTGCACCGTGTGGTGAACACAAAGGTAAGTGGTTAGTAAGTAAGTCTTGGTTAGAAAATCTGTGTAGGCAGTAGTCACAGTAGAACCTAACACCGTCGTGTTTAGTCAAGTGAGCTAAAAGTCGGGATAAGTTAGTGATTAAACAGTAGTGGGAGGTAGTGTCAGTAGTCAGTAGTAACAAGTTTACGTGGTGAGCTCTAAATTTTTCTTTTGTTATATGTAAAGGGTAAATTTCGTCTTTTTCAAATCCAAATACATTTACGGATAAAGTGGGGTTCAATTTTTCAAATTTATCTAAATCGGTAATTTTGACAGGATAGCTAATCCCAGACATATTTAATTTATTTTCAAGTTTTTTGTAGTAGCTTATTCGCCTATGTTTATCGGGGTACAGATGGGCAAGTACAGAGTACAGGAAACATTTTTGATCGTTATTTTTAATATTTACAATTCCCTGTTTGGAATGGTTAATTTTTTTCGGGGTGGGTATGTAAGAAGAAGCGTACAAAGGTTGAAATTTAACAATGAACAGATCGAGTCGTAAAACGTTTTCAAGTACCCACCCACTACCTTGACTTACCCACTTAGCCACGCTTTCTAAAATTTTGTCGGTAGCTTCAGAGTATTGAGTATCTAGAGAATCGGAAGGTAGCAAAGGACGGGTTTTACCGTGAAAGAAGGGAGTTGTAGTCATTTCTTCGTTGTTAACAATTTTTGTGAATTTAATTTGGACCGCAATGTACCATTTGACTCCCCCGAGTCTGTTTAGGTGTTTATTTATTTCGGACATAATTTTATTTTTATGTTCAGTAAGTACGTTAAGGAGATCAGAACCGGAAGTATCAAATTGACGGGAAATGGTGACTAGGTTATCGTTAATGGCAAAGGATTCCATGGTTAGGATACAATGAAATTTACTTTAAATTGATTATTAAATTAAAGTAAAAAAGCAAGGATATTCAAAATATTGATTTTTACTTTGAAATACCGTACAGAGAACGGTGTCCAAAATATAAATTACAAGAATCAAGTTAAAGTATTTATGATGAGAATAATTGTATTTAATAACGAGTAGGAGCAATCAACGTCTGATCGGCGCGAGCGCAAGAGCAGAAGTGAGAAAGATTACTTGTGTTGTTCAGTGAAGTAGGGAGAGAAGGGGGAGGGGAGGGGAGGGGAGGGGGCAATCAGGTCACGCGCCTGTCCAGACATGAAAATCCGATTACGTCATCCCGCGCACAGCTGTTGGTAGTTCCCACGCATGCCCGCCCTTGAGTGTCGCGCCGGGAAAACCAGTCCTGGAGTCCTATACCCGAGTTTCGCAGCCGCTGTATGAGTGGTGACGTAACGCGCTTGTCCACCGAGCACAAGTCCTCGCGCATGCGCGCCAGCCACATAGAGTGTATGAAATATTGCATTATTATAGTGTATATATGAAATAATCCACAGAGGAATACCCAAAAGCATTTATTATAGTGTAAAGACCGCCATCTTTTTTGCATTTTATATAGTATAACACGGAAAAAGTTAGGTTAAGAGCGAATTTTATATAGTATAACACGGAAAAAGTTAGGTTAAGAGTGTATTTTATATAGTATGATGTGGGAATTTGGAGGGAAATTTAGGAATTTGAGGGAAATTTTGGGAGGGAAAATTCCCACGGGGGTTGGTACCACTGCGCCGCCATCTTGGACAAGTCACGTGACCGCTCTCGACCAATCAGAGGCCAGAAAAGTGGGTCTCAAACTGTCCCTTTATGTCTACTGATAAGTTCACTAACACCAGAGTAGTAGTAACATACACATAATCACACAAATTGTCAATGCCACTGGCACTTACTTCAGGTGAGTAGAGAGTTAGTTTGCTGATGTCCTATCTCTCCAATATACTAATTCCTGGCCTAGTGCCCTTTAACCTAACCGAAAATCTTTTAAGTTTCAAGAAATCTTACCGATAAAAAAAGGCACGTTGAAATATGTAGTAGTGTGTTTGGCTCAGCCTACAACGACTAGGATTAAAAAGTTGAATGTCTTTTTAATCTCTTGTCCATCCGACACAATATTGTAGTAATCGGTATAGTATTAGATGTTAAAATACATCGTCACTGAGAATTAACTGTTCTATTAGTTAACAGTTCTACAATTACACTTAAGAGGAATACTGAGATATTAATTTATTTTATGGCCATGTATTTGTACATTTAAGTAAGACAAGAAAATTGTAAGCTAATCACTTTTCATTTAGACAATTGCCTGGTTTTAATACCAGTATGAAACTTTTAGGTGTTGTTTGAATTTTTTTTAATTTGTTTATCAACGGAAGAACTTGAAAACCATTCTGACGAAGCCTTATCATCACAGGGACTTTTATCACTGTAATCCTAGATCCGTACACAAAATTAAATGCTCGCCTTTAATAATCGAATTTATCATGAAAATGACTAAATATATTATATTAAAATTCTTTTTTAGTTTCAGGATTTTTTTATTTTAAAAATAACACTTTCTGTTGAACATATATTAGTTTTATTTGAGGTTGTAACTTAATATCTGTGTACAGCAGCCGTACAATAACGAATATAACAGTACAATACATTAGTAGACATAAAGGGACAGTTTGAGACCCACTCTCGGGCATCTTCGGCTCTCGGATTCAAGATGGCGGCCACCTTCGGGCATCTTCGGGTCACGTGACCCAGTCCTACCAGCCCCCGTGGGAATTTTCCCTTCCAAAATTTCCCTCCAGATTCCCAAATTTCCCTCACATTTCCCACATCATACTATATAAAATGCATTTTTTTCAAGATGGCGGCATTTCCCTTGTTATACTATATAAAATACACTCCTAATCTTTTCCCCGTTATACTATATAAAATGTAAAAAGATGACGACCTTTTATATATGTACTATAATAAATGCACTTTTAAACTTCGATTATTACCGTCGGCTACCTTCGTACGCTCTTAGCCTACAATATACGCGTCGGCTGCTGGTCTGGCGCGCATGTGCGGGGACTTGTGCTCGGTGGATTATTTCTTATATACATTATAACAAATGCACACCTGGTGACAAAGTCCCTGGTGGTAATTCCCCTTCCCAAATTTCCCTCAAATTCCCTCGTTATACTATATAAAATACACTCCTAACCTTTCCCATGTTATACTATATAAAATGCACTTTTCCCCAAGATGGCAGCCTTTCCCACCTTATACTATATAAAATGCTTTCGGGTACTTCCAGCGACTGTCGGCTACCTTCGTACGCTCTTAGCCTACGATGCACACGCCGTCTGCTGGTCTGGCGCACACCCAAATGCTACGCTCTGATTGGTTGCCTCCCTACTTTACAAGTAATCTTTCTCACACGCACTGTTAGCCTACCTATTTAAATTAATTTTTCTCAAATTTTAACAAATACACCGTTAACATGTGCTCATACCTTCGGGTACTCCCACTCATCTACGGCTTCCTTTAACAAACATTGTTACCTACATACTTCCATTAAAAATATCTAATCACGGTTGGGTACATACTTAACACTCTAGGCAACCCACAATACATTGTTAACTTTAGGGTCCTTCTACCCCCTCCCATCTACTTCCGGTTAAATTCGTATCAAACACACCCGACATCCTCTAAACTTAACACGCTAGCTGAACACTCTTACCCTAGAGCCCTCATGCCTACCGGACTATCCAACCTAAATTACTTTAACTGTACTTACAAAGTCTACTGGTGGCCGGGCTTTACCACATCCGCTTCCGTTATTGGTCACAAGCTTCACATCTTAGTATAATATGTTTTCTTTCATTAACTATCATCATGTACTATAACAATTTCCTATTTTCGTCCACCTTTGCATGTGTGTACATGGTACCTAGGTTACATTACTTACTTTCAGTCACTTTTATTACAAATTCTGTAGACTCCTCCTTACCTCACTTCCTATCCACGTTCCTATCCAGAACCCATCAGTCCCCCTACATAACGAAACTAGCACACCCACCTTCACTTCTTATACTCAAAAATTCCTTCCTTTGTACTATAGCGACACTCAAGGACTAATTCACTACCATTTCACAATCTGTATCTCACTGCCTCTGCTCGATGCACTGGCAGTCCAATAGTTCTCGCGCACTTTTCTTATCGAAACCACTTCCGTTACCACAAACATTGTTTTACATCTCGTGTCTTGCACAATCTCTTTTAATAATATCGAACACTTAATTAACATTGTATATGATTCCTTCTGAACATTTATTAAAACAGTACTACACAGGATGACGTAATCGAAGTTTCAAGTCTGGACAGGCGCCTGATCCAAATGCTACGTTCTGATTGGTTACCCCCTCCCCTCCCCTCCCCTCCCCTCCTCTCCCCCTTCTCTCCCTACTTCACTGAACAACACAAGTAATCTTTCTCACTTCTGCTCTTGCGCTCGCGCCGATCAGACGTGTCTTCACTTTGCTCCTACTTGCAATCGATATCAGTAATAATACTCGATATTAAATACAATTATCTTGTAATTTATATTTTGGACGCCGTTCTCTGTACGGTATTTCGAAAGTGATATACCGAGAGTAAGTCCCGTATACAGTATAATTAGTCCTTACGTTTGATTGACTAAAGTTTGAATACCCTTGCTTTTTGAGCTTTTAATTCGATTTGAATTACTATTAATATCATTTAATTTTGTTTCAATATTATCAAAGATGGAATCCTACGCCATAAACCGCAATATTGTGACCATTTCCCGTCGGTTCGACACCACAGGAACTGACCTCCTTACCGTTCTTACTGAACATAAAAATAAAATTATTTCCGAAATAAATAACCACCTAAACAGGCTCGGGGGAGTAAAATGGTACATTACGGTCCAAATTAAATTTTCCAAAATTGTTAACAACGAAGAAATCACAACAACACCTTTCTTTCACGGTAAAACCCGTCCTTTGCTACCTTCCGATTCTCTAGATATTCAGTATTCCGAGGCTACAGACAAAATTTTAGAAAGCGTGGCTAAGTGGGTTAGCCAGGGTAGTGGGTGGGTAATTGAAAATGTTTTACGACTCGATTTGTTTATTGTTAAATTTCAACCTTTGTACGCTTCTTCTTACATACCCACCCCGAAAAAAATTAACCATTCCAAACAGGGAATTATAAATATTAAGAACGACGATCAAAAATGTTTCCTGTACTCTGTACTTGCCCAATTGTACCCCGATAAACATAGACGAGTAAGTTATTATAAATCGTTGGAACATAATATAAACATGTCTGGGATTAGCTATCCTGTCAAAATTACCGATTTAGATAACTTTGAAAAACTGAACCCTGCTATCTCTGTAAATGTATTTGGTTTTGAAAACGACGAAATTTATCCTTTACGTATAACCAAAGAAAAATTTAGAGCTCAACATGTAAACTTGTTACTACTGACTACTGACACTACCTCCCACTACTGTTTAATCACTAACTTATCCCGACTTTTAACCCACTTGACTAAACACGACGGTGTTAGGTTCTACTGTGACTACTGCCTACACAGATTTTCTAACCAAGACTTACTTACTAACCACTTACCTTTGTGTTCACCACACGGTGCACAAAAGACCAGACTTCCTACTGATGACGAAAAATACATGTCCTTTACAAACTATACACTTACTCACAAAGTTCCCTTCACTATTTACTGTGACTTTGAAAGTTTTGTCGTACCTATCTCTACTTCAATTAACGACCCATCTACTTCACACACGACCAACACTGCCCATCACGTCCCCTCTGGTTTTTGCTACGTAATTATTGACAGTGATGGCAAACCAGTAAAACAACCCAAAGTCTATAGCGGCCCCGACGTTGTAGATACTTTTCTAAATTGTTTGATTGAGGAGTCTAAAGAGCTCTTACCAATTATTCATAAAAATATTCCTATTAATATGTCTCCACAAGACAAAATTGTTTTCAAAAATGCTACCACCTGTCACCTTTGTCAAAAACCTTTAGACGGAGACAAAGTGGCCAACCATAATCATTTAACGGGTGAGTTCTTGGGACCCGCCCACAATTCTTGTAACTTAAACTACCAAGTTCCCAATCACATTCCAGTCTTTTTCCATAACCTCAGAGGTTATGACTGCCACCACTTGATCCAAGGGCTAGGCAAATTCAAAAAAGAAAAACTGTCATGTATCGCTACAACTAGTGAGCGGTACATTTCAGTCACCCTTGAGTCACTTCGTTTCCTGGATTCTTTACAGTTCCTTAACGCCTCTTTGGACACACTCGTGTCCAACCTGGTTTCTGACGGGGCTTCCAAATTCAAAATTTTAGGGCAGTGTATGACCAACACTGACTTACTTCTACGCAAAGGCGTATTTCCCTATACATACATGACAGACATAACTAAATTTAACGAGACCCAACTTCCTCCCAAGGAGGCGTTCTACAATGACTTGACACAGACTGAAATTACTGACGAAGACTACACACACGCACAGACTGTGTGGTCAACCTTTGGTATGACTTCAATGAAACAGTACCACGACCTGTACCTACTGACAGACGTATTGTTACTTGCCGACGTGTTTGAAAATTTTAGAACGACCAGTATGACTTACTACGGGATTGACCCATGTAACGTCTACTCTGCCCCCGGACTGGCATGGAACTCCATGCTTAAAATGACAGACGTACGTCTTGAATTACTTACTGACATTGATCAACACTTGTTTGTTGAGTCTGGGATCCGGGGCGGTGTCTCCATGATACCTAACCGGTACGCCCAGGCCAACAACCCCTTACCTTCCTGACTTTGACAAGACAAAACCCACCAACTACCTACTCTATCTTGACTGTAACAACCTGTACGGAACTAGTATGTCCGATAGACTCCCAGAGTCTGATTTTAAATGGATCGACCCTCAAGACATTGACTTTACAAAAGTACCTGACGACTCTGACATTGGATATATTTTAGAAGTCGACTTACACTACCCTGACCACTTACACGACTTACACTCAGACTTTCCACTGGCCCCCGAACGAAAAGTGGTGACATACGACATGCTATCGACATACTGTAGGGACTTGCTAGACGAACTCGACTATAAACCTCCCAAGACTGAAAAACTACTGACTACTCTCTCTGACAAAACCAAGTACGTTGTACACTACAGGACTCTAAAACTTTACTTACAACTTGGACTTGTACTGACTAAAATACACAGAGTTCTTAGCTTTAAACAGTCTGCCTGGTTAGCCCCATTTATTAACTTCAATACCGAAAAAAGAAAACAGTCTAAAAACAATTTCGAAAAAGATTTTTTTAAGTTAATGAACAACGCCACATATGGTAAATCTTTGGAAAATGTTAGGTCGCGTATTGATTTTAAACTTGTAAATAACGAGAAACAATTGGTAAAATGGACAGCTAGTCCCAGACTCAAGACTTTCTTTGCTTACAATAAAGATATCGCGGGATTGGCTTTAAAAAAACAAACCATCTTCTTAAACAGACCCATTTATGTTGGATTTACTGTATTAAAAATTTCAAAATTAATAATGTATAACTTTCATTTCAACTGGGCAGTTACAAAGTATGGGAAAAACATAAAACTTTGTATGACTGATACTGATTCTCTATTTTACAATGTATATACTCCGGATGTCTATGCGGACATGAAAAATGAATTACACCTTTTTGATACTTCAGACTATCCACCTAGCCACCAATGTTATAGTGTAGAAAACAAAAAAGCGTTAGGAAAATTTAAAGACGAGTTAAATTCAAATCCAGCTAGGGAAATAATTGGCTTGAGAGCGAAATGCTACTCTATTCTAAATTCAGATCTAGAGGAAAAGAAGGTGGCTAAAGGCGTCCCCCGAGTAGCGATAAAAAAACAACTAAAACATGAAATGTACAAAAACTGCTTGCTTAAACATTCGTTAAAAACAACATCAGCTCTAAATATCCGCAGTGACAAACATAACATTTACACACAACACATTTCCAAATTATCTCTATCCCCCTTTGACGACAAACGCTACATTTTGGAAAACGGTATTGATACACTAGCATACGGACACCATTTAATTAGTAAAAAACGATCTTTAGAGCATGACCATGATTACGTAACTAAAAGAATTAAAACTTGAGTAAAAACGTACCTTACAAAATAAACACAACGTTCCTCAATCTATCCTCTCCATAACTGAATACCACCACTCCCTTCCCCCACCACTCCTTCCTTTCCCACATCCTGTTCAACTTGCACTAATGGCGCCAATCCCACTAAATCGGAACCTTTCTAAAATATTGGACAGTTTCTTTGTATATATGAAGATTTGTACATAACTTATCCGTAAATTTGTAATATTTGTAAATAACCAGGTCCTTTAGCAGTTTCAATGTACATGCAAAGTCTACGAGTAATACTTTGAGCAGTAACACACTGTTACAGGATGTGGCTCACCACATCAATCTTATCGCTTGTGTCACAAAGGCGAAATATCAGCTTGGTTCTTATTGTTAATAATATAAAGATTATATACTTCCAACTACTAAAAAAAAGCGATGGAATGAGATTGTAACCCATGGTTACTAACATGTCCGTAGAAACCCAATTTACGGCATTGGATGGGCTCAATCCAACCGTAGTGCAGACACCGTACTGGGCGAACCTTCTTCTTGATTACGGTAACTCCTACGCCAGGTAAGTAATGTTAAGTTAGTTTTGAGTAAACTCTTTTACCGTCAACCTTTAAAAACAATCTGTAAAGTAAATTCTGTTATAATATTGACACTTTTGTGAGTTTACATAACTACAATTTATTAACGGATATCTTCAGCTCTGTGTGAATTTCTATAGAATACCGTACCATCGAGGTGAGGGCGGCCCAAATTCAATAAAAAAAGCCCGACTGTTTTCCAAGGCAGCCGTAAAACGCGTAAGACCTGAATCAGTCCTGCAGCTTGGGGCTGGATTAATCTCCGTAAGACCTTGAGTCGCAGTCCGGGCCCTCGTAAGGTACGTGTATGATTGAATGTTACACTCTATGGCTGGACAGTATCCATAGGTCCCGTGTGTGAGGGAGAGTAACCTACAAAAAAAAAAAGAAAAAAAACACAAAACCTACTGTAAAAAAACAGAATCAAAAATAATAAAAACAAATTTATAAATAAAAACCCCTTTGTAAGTCTGTACGTCACATTGAAAGGCTTCTCTAAGTAAAGTGATGTCTTTACTTACAGAGGGACCCAAAAAATACAAAAAATAAATACAAAAAATTATAAAAAAAACAATAACTAAATAATACTGAGAGGTAGCATTTTGTTGGTTGGCTACCACCGTAGTGAGCGAGGTTGGGGCTCATTACATTAAAATACCCGTGGGGGATACCAGTCCTCTATCGGGCGCGTCCCATGGGAATTGGGCAATGCCCTTCAGTTTTGCCTTCAGCTTACTTGAGGGTAGTGAGGAATTAAATACTCACCGTGAAAAAAAACTGGTTAAATCAAAAACATTAATAAAATCTGCGAGAAAGATCATGGTATAGTACAGAATCAGGAAGTGATCTTAGTAAGATATGGTAAAACTTTATATAAAAAGAGTAAATTCTGTCCAAAAGTAAGAAAAAATCAAAAATACATACAAATTTCAGAAAACTTTACATAAAATATAATTGTTGTAAAATGTCTCAGATCAAGCAAGAACTACCAACATAGTACTCTCCAAACCCCTTAAAGTTGAGTTAAAATGCCCATAAATAGGGTTATTTGTGTACAAAATATGTTATAATTCCCTAAAATTATTAAAATTCAGTGTCATAACAATGATATTTGTTCTAAACATTAAAAAACCTTTAAAATTATCTAATAGACTCTTTATAAACTTAGTTTGTGCTCAAATCAACACACAAAAGACCAAACACAAACTCTACATATAAGACTCTTAGTTGACCACCCACCTACTCAACATACAACAACTCTGATAGATCATCCACCTAACCATTACATAAAACCTTTGATAGACCACCAACACACATGAACAACCTACCTACAAACATTCATCACTCTTGACTTACCGCCCACCTACTCAACACACAGAGAGACTACGTAACTAACCATTACATAAAACCTCAGATTGACACCCAACATTCATGGAAGACCTACCTACCAAACATACAACTTGATTGACCATCCACCTACACACCACACATTCATCTTGATAATCCAATCACCCTCCCATAAAAAGACTCTTGTCAGACTATTTACTTAACATACAAGACACCACACACTCTACATCAACCATCTACCTACTCAACACACAAAGACCAACCACACACTCTACATATAAGACTCTTGGTTGGTCACTCACCAACCCAACATATAACACCTCTGATACACCATTCACTTGAACATAACATAAAACCTTAGATTGACACACATCATTCATGGTAGACCTACCTACCAAACATACAACTTGACCGACCACCCACCTACACATCACACACAGTACTCTCGATAGATCACTTAACTACCTATTACATAAAGCCTCCGATTGACTCACAGTCCTAACATTCATAAACAACTAACCTCCCAAACATACGACTCAACCACCAACAATAAACAAGACTTCACGTATAACCACCCATTTAACATACAAGACCAACCACACACCATACAATCATGACTTAACATGAACAACCCACCTACCACCTACTCAACATTCTACACTCTTGACTAACCACCCACCTACTCAACACACAGATAGACTACGTAGCCATCCATTACATAAAACCGTAGATCAACACCCAACATTCATGGATGACCTACCTACCAAACACACGACTTGACCACCTTCCCAAAGCATAAGACTTTTGAAGGACCACCTACCAAACATACAAGAACAACCACACACCTTACAGGCATGACCTAACAGTCCACCCACCTACTCAACATATAACACCTCTGATACACCATCCACTTGAACATTACATAAAACTTGTGATATTCCACACAATCACCAAACACACATGACTCTTAATAGACCAATCCACCTTTGCACACACGATTCCTTAGGACACACCCTACACCCACCACTTATCCTACAGACAAAACTCCTAGAGAACTACCCATCCACCATAAAAACATTATTGCTTCATATAATCATGTTTTAAAATAACATTATTACACTGTAAGATAGGTTTAATATAGCTACAGACATAAAGTGTTTCCTAAAATTCTGTTTTCTCTAGAAATATGAGAGCCGTTGGTGGAAAACATCCAAACCAAACATAGAAAATAAGAATCAGGTAGTAGTTTTATAGAAATTCTGCTATACAACTAAAAAAATATGAGAAAAAGTTGGGTTAAAAAACAATGAACATAGAAAAAGTTGGGTTTAAAAACAATGAACACAGAAAAAGTTAGGTTAGCAAACATCCGAAAAGTAAGGCTAGCAAACAACCGAAAGGTTGATTGCTAGCCTTACTTTTCCGAAAAGTTGTTAAATTAACAAGAGTCAAAAAATGTCCCATTTTTTGAGGTTTGGTAATTTTAACTGAACTTTTCGGATGTTTGCTAACCTAACTTTTTCTGTGTTCATTGTTTTTAAACCCAACTTTTTCTATGTTCATTGTTTTTTAACCCAACTTTTTCTCATATTTTTTTAGTTGTATAGCAGAATTTCTATAAAACTACTACCTGATTCTTATTTTCTATGTTTGGTTTGGATGTTTTCCACCAACGGCTCTCATATTTCTAGAGAAAACAGAATTTTAGGAAACACTTTATGTCTGTAGCTATATTAAACCTATCTTACAGTGTAATAATGTTATTTTAAAACATGATTATATGAAGCAATAATGTTTCTATGGTGGATGGGTAGTTCTCTAGGAGTTTTGTCTGTAGGATAAGTGGTGGGTGTAGGGTGTGTCCTAAGGAATCGTGTGTGCAAAGGTGGATTGGTCTATTAAGAGTCATGTGTGTTTGGTGATTGTGTGGAATATCACAAGTTTTATGTAATGTTCAAGTGGATGGTGTATCAGAGGTGTTATATGTTGAGTAGGTGGGTGGACTGTTAGGTCATGCCTGTAAGGTGTGTGGTTGTTCTTGTATGTTTGGTAGGTGGTCCTTCAAAAGTCTTATGCTTTGGGAAGGTGGTCAAGTCGTGTGTTTGGTAGGTAGGTCATCCATGAATGTTGGGTGTTGATCTACGGTTTTATGTAATGGATGGCTACGTAGTCTATCTGTGTGTTGAGTAGGTGGGTGGTTAGTCAAGAGTGTAGAATGTTGAGTAGGTGGTAGGTGGGTTGTTCATGTTAAGTCATGATTGTATGGTGTGTGGTTGGTCTTGTATGTTAAATGGGTGGTTATACGTGAAGTCTTGTTTATTGTTGGTGGTTGAGTCGTATGTTTGGGAGGTTAGTTGTTTATGAATGTTAGGACTGTGAGTCAATCGGAGGCTTTATGTAATAGGTAGTTAAGTGATCTATCGAGAGTACTGTGTGTGATGTGTAGGTGGGTGGTCGGTCAAGTTGTATGTTTGGTAGGTAGGTCTACCATGAATGATGTGTGTCAATCTAAGGTTTTATGTTATGTTCAAGTGAATGGTGTATCAGAGGTGTTATATGTTGGGTTGGTGAGTGACCAACCAAGAGTCTTATATGTAGAGTGTGTGGTTGGTCTTTGTGTGTTGAGTAGGTAGATGGTTGATGTAGAGTGTGTGGTGTCTTGTATGTTAAGTAAATAGTCTGACAAGAGTCTTTTTATGGGAGGGTGATTGGATTATCAAGATGAATGTGTGGTGTGTAGGTGGATGGTCAATCAAGTTGTATGTTTGGTAGGTAGGTCTTCCATGAATGTTGGGTGTCAATCTGAGGTTTTATGTAATGGTTAGTTACGTAGTCTCTCTGTGTGTTGAGTAGGTGGGCGGTAAGTCAAGAGTGATGAATGTTTGTAGGTAGGTTGTTCATGTGTGTTGGTGGTCTATCAAAGGTTTTATGTAATGGTTAGGTGGATGATCTATCAGAGTTGTTGTATGTTGAGTAGGTGGGTGGTCAACTAAGAGTCTTATATGTAGAGTTTGTGTTTGGTCTTTTGTGTGTTGATTTGAGCACAAACTAAGTTTATAAAGAGTCTATTAGATAATTTTAAAGGTTTTTTAATGTTTAGAACAAATATCATTGTTATGACACTGAATTTTAATAATTTTAGGGAATTATAACATATTTTGTACACAAATAACCCTATTTATGGGCATTTTAACTCAACTTTAAGGGGTTTGGAGAGTACTATGTTGGTAGTTCTTGCTTGATCTGAGACATTTTACAACAATTATATTTTATGTAAAGTTTTCTGAAATTTGTATGTATTTTTGATTTTTTCTTACTTTTGGACAGAATTTACTCTTTTTATATAAAGTTTTACCATATCTTACTAAGATCACTTCCTGATTCTGTACTATACCATGATCTTTCTCGCAGATTTTATTAATGTTTTTGATTTAACCAGTTTTTTTTCACGGTGAGTATTTAATTCCTCACTACCCTCAAGTAAGCTGAAGGCAAAACTGAAGGGCATTGCCCAATTCCCATGGGACGCGCCCGATAGAGGACTGGTATCCCCCACGGGTATTTTAATGTAATGAGCCCCAACCTCGCTCACTACGGTGGTAGCCAACCAACAAAATGCTACCTCTCAGTATTATTTAGTTATTGTTTTTTTATAATTTTTTGTATTTATTTTTTGTATTTTTTGGGTCCCTCTGTAAGTAAAGACATCACTTTACTTAGAGAAGCCTTTCAATGTGACGTACAGACTTACAAAGGGGTTTTTATTTATAAATTTGTTTTTATTATTTTTGATTCTGTTTTTTTACAGTAGGTTTTGTGTTTTTTTCTTTTTTTTTTGTAGGTTACTCTCCCTCACACACGGGACCTACGGATACTGTCCAGCCATAGAGTGTAACATTCAATCATACACGTACCTTACGAGGGCCCGGACTGCGACTCAAGGTCTTACGGAGATTAATCCAGCCCCAAGCTGCAGGACTGATTCAGGTCTTACGCGTTTTACGGCTGCCTTGGAAAACAGTCGGGCTTTTTTTATTGAATTTGGGCCGCCCTCACCTCGATGGTACGGTATTCTATAGAAATTCACACAGAGCTGAAGATATCCGTTAATAAATTGTAGTTATGTAAACTCACAAAAGTGTCAATATTATAACAGAATTTACTTTACAGATTGTTTTTAAAGGTTGACGGTAAAAGAGTTTACTCAAAACTAACTTAACATTACTTACCTGGCGTAGGAGTTACCGTAATCAAGAAGAAGGTTCGCCCAGTACGGTGTCTGCACTACGGTTGGATTGAGCCCATCCAATGCCGTAAATTGGGTTTCTACGGACATGTTAGTAACCATGGGTTACAATCTCATTCCATCGCTTTTTTTTAGTAGTTGGAAGTATATAATCTTTATATTATTAACAATAAGAACCAAGCTGATATTTCGCCTTTGTGACACAAGCGATAAGATTGATGTGGTGAGCCACATCCTGTAACAGTGTGTTACTGCTCAAAGTATTACTCGTAGACTTTGCATGTACATTGAAACTGCTAAAGGACCTGGTTATTTACAAATATTACAAATTTACGGATAAGTTATGTACAAATCTTCATATATACAAAGAAACTGTCCAATATTTTAGAAAGGTTCCGATTTAGTGGGATTGGCGCCATTAGTGCAAGTTGAACAGGATGTGGGAAAGGAAGGAGTGGTGGGGGAAGGGAGTGGTGGTATTCAGTTATGGAGAGGATAGATTGAGGAACGTTGTGTTTATTTTGTAAGGTACGTTTTTACTCAAGTTTTAATTCTTTTAGTTACGTAATCATGGTCATGCTCTAAAGATCGTTTTTTACTAATTAAATGGTGTCCGTATGCTAGTGTATCAATACCGTTTTCCAAAATGTAGCGTTTGTCGTCAAAGGGGGATAGAGATAATTTGGAAATGTGTTGTGTGTAAATGTTATGTTTGTCACTGCGGATATTTAGAGCTGATGTTGTTTTTAACGAATGTTTAAGCAAGCAGTTTTTGTACATTTCATGTTTTAGTTGTTTTTTTATCGCTACTCGGGGGACGCCTTTAGCCACCTTCTTTTCCTCTAGATCTGAATTTAGAATAGAGTAGCATTTCGCTCTCAAGCCAATTATTTCCCTAGCTGGATTTGAATTTAACTCGTCTTTAAATTTTCCTAACGCTTTTTTGTTTTCTACACTATAACATTGGTGGCTAGGTGGATAGTCTGAAGTATCAAAAAGGTGTAATTCATTTTTCATGTCCGCATAGACATCCGGAGTATATACATTGTAAAATAGAGAATCAGTATCAGTCATACAAAGTTTTATGTTTTTCCCATACTTTGTAACTGCCCAGTTGAAATGAAAGTTATACATTATTAATTTTGAAATTTCTAATACAGTAAATCCAACATAAATGGGTCTGTTTAAGAAGATGGTTTGTTTTTTTAAAGCCAATCCCGCGATATCTTTATTGTAAGCAAAGAAAGTCTTGAGTCTGGGACTAGCTGTCCATTTTACCAATTGTTTCTCGTTATTTACAAGTTTAAAATCAATACGTGACCTAACATTTTCCAAAGATTTACCATATGTGGCGTTGTTCATTAACTTAAAAAAATCTTTTTCGAAATTGTTTTTAGACTGTTTTCTTTTTTCGGTATTGAAGTTAATAAATGGGGCTAACCAGGCAGACTGTTTAAAGCTAAGAACTCTGTGTATTTTAGTCAGTACAAGTCCAAGTTGTAAGTAAAGTTTTAGAGTCCTGTAGTGTACAACGTACTTGGTTTTGTCAGAGAGAGTAGTCAGTAGTTTTTCAGTCTTGGGAGGTTTATAGTCGAGTTCGTCTAGCAAGTCCCTACAGTATGTCGATAGCATGTCGTATGTCACCACTTTTCGTTCGGGGGCCAGTGGAAAGTCTGAGTGTAAGTCGTGTAAGTGGTCAGGGTAGTGTAAGTCGACTTCTAAAATATATCCAATGTCAGAGTCGTCGGGTACTTTTGTAAAGTCAATGTCTTGAGGGTCGATCCATTTAAAATCAGACTCTGGGAGTCTATCGGACATACTAGTTCCGTACAGGTTGTTACAGTCAAGATAGAGTAGGTAGTTGGTGGGTTTTGTCTTGTCAAAGTCAGGAAGGTAAGGGTTGTTGGCCTGGGCGTACCGGTTAGGTATCATGGAGACACCGCCCCGGATCCCAGACTCAACAAACAAGTGTTGATCAATGTCAGTAAGTAATTCAAGACGTACGTCTGTCATTTTGAGCATGGAGTTCCATGCCAGTCCGGGGGCAGAGTAGACGTTACATGGGTCAATCCCGTAGTAAGTCATACTGGTCGTTCTAAAATTTTCAAACACGTCGGCAAGTAACAATACGTCTGTCAGTAGGTACAGGTCGTGGTACTGTTTCATTGAAGTCATACCAAAGGTTGACCACACAGTCTGTGCGTGTGTGTAGTCTTCGTCAGTAATTTCAGTCTGTGTCAAGTCATTGTAGAACGCCTCCTTGGGAGGAAGTTGGGTCTCGTTAAATTTAGTTATGTCTGTCATGTATGTATAGGGAAATACGCCTTTGCGTAGAAGTAAGTCAGTGTTGGTCATACACTGCCCTAAAATTTTGAATTTGGAAGCCCCGTCAGAAACCAGGTTGGACACGAGTGTGTCCAAAGAGGCGTTAAGGAACTGTAAAGAATCCAGGAAACGAAGTGACTCAAGGGTGACTGAAATGTACCGCTCACTAGTTGTAGCGATACATGACAGTTTTTCTTTTTTGAATTTGCCTAGCCCTTGGATCAAGTGGTGGCAGTCATAACCTCTGAGGTTATGGAAAAAGACTGGAATGTGATTGGGAACTTGGTAGTTTAAGTTACATGAATTGTGGGCGGGTCCCAAGAACTCACCCGTTAAATGATTATGGTTGGCCACTTTGTCTCCGTCTAAAGGTTTTTGACAAAGGTGACAGGTGGTAGCATTTTTGAAAACAATTTTGTCTTGTGGAGACATATTAATAGGAATATTTTTATGAATAATTGGTAAGAGCTCTTTAGACTCCTCAATCAAACAATTTAGAAAAGTATCTACAACGTCGGGGCCGCTATAGACTTTGGGTTGTTTTACTGGTTTGCCATCACTGTCAATAATTACGTAGCAAAAACCAGAGGGGACGTGATGGGCAGTGTTGGTCGTGTGTGAAGTAGATGGGTCGTTAATTGAAGTAGAGATAGGTACGACAAAACTTTCAAAGTCACAGTAAATAGTGAAGGGAACTTTGTGAGTAAGTGTATAGTTTGTAAAGGACATGTATTTTTCGTCATCAGTAGGAAGTCTGGTCTTTTGTGCACCGTGTGGTGAACACAAAGGTAAGTGGTTAGTAAGTAAGTCTTGGTTAGAAAATCTGTGTAGGCAGTAGTCACAGTAGAACCTAACACCGTCGTGTTTAGTCAAGTGGGTTAAAAGTCGGGATAAGTTAGTGATTAAACAGTAGTGGGAGGTAGTGTCAGTAGTCAGTAGTAACAAGTTTACATGTTGAGCTCTAAATTTTTCTTTGGTTATACGTAAAGGATAAATTTCGTCGTTTTCAAAACCAAATACATTTACAGAGATAGCAGGGTTCAGTTTTTCAAAGTTATCTAAATCGGTAATTTTGACAGGATAGCTAATCCCAGACATGTTTATATTATGTTCCAACGATTTATAATAACTTACTCGTCTATGTTTATCGGGGTACAATTGGGCAAGTACAGAGTACAGGAAACATTTTTGATCGTCGTTCTTAATATTTATAATTCCCTGTTTGGAATGGTTAATTTTTTTCGGGGTGGGTATGTAAGAAGAAGCGTACAAAGTGTAACAATTGTTAATTGTCTCATTATAATGATTTTAGAGAATTGTGTCTAGAAAATGTTAAATATTGTAAGAACTGAGAGATTTAGGTGTTTGGTTCTTTTACCAAAAGTTTTCAATATAAATTCTCCAAGTTTTGAGAAAAATTCAGAATCTTCCCCTTTCAAATAAAAAAGTAGTTTTTTTTCCCATTTAAATTAGCTAAATAACCAGTATATTCACGTTGTTAATTTCCTGTCAATTTCATGCGACATGTTTTCTGAAGTCAACATGTTTGGTGGGCCTTACCTATTCGGTTGTCCTGGTTTAGAGGGTTCTTATTGGGTGATTTAGCTTCTAGAGTAGGGAGGGGGTAAGTCCGTTGGTGGAAGGTTTGCGGGCGTGCGGGAGTTTTAAGTAATCTTTTGGCGAGTGACCACGTTTGTTCTTCACGGCGATTTTAACCGTTCGGAGTCTTGTTTTCCGGATCGGCAATTTTTCCTTGTCGCTAGTGTGTGTGCGAGCGTATGTCGCGCTTTGTTTGTGGTCACGTTGTGGGTTAAAACCTCCAGGACAGCTACGTAAGTAATTTTTACAAGTTTTCTCTGGTTATGTTTTTCAGTAGGGTTTTAGTAGATAGGGTAAGATCCACCAAGCATGCGCGGTTAAAACTTGTTCTTGTTTGTAGTCACTCTTCTAGTGACAGTTCTTGGAGTGCTTTGTTTTCTGTTTAAAAATTTTGTAGAAAGGAAAATGTTTCAAGTCACTAAAAGCTGGTTATTTATTTTTTTTTCAGATCTCCCGGAGGCAATTTCAACTTTCAACTTTTCAATTTATATTTCAACTTTAAGAATTTCAATTTTCAATTTTCAGTTTTCAAATTTCAAATTTTCAAATTAAGAATTTTGAGGCAATTTTGCAATATTTGTCAATTTAAGGAAAATCTTCCATTTAAGTAAATTTTTTTGAAATTGAGAATTTAAAGAGATTTATTGATACTGTTGGCCTAAATAAAAGGTTCTGGTCTGAAGATATTTGATTTAATTTGTTTTAATTTATTTATGTTCCATTGAGTCAATAAAAGAAGAGATTTTTTTATTTTCGTTTTTATTATTAGATAAGAAGAGTCCTATTTTATTTTGTGGAAGATAAAAAAAAAAATAAAGAAACTTTTTATCATTGAAGAATTTTTATTTAAATCTCTCATTTAAGTTGTTCAACATATCAAAAATAAATAGTAGCTTAAATTAAGGCTACATTAAGTGCGCAACTCTGCTAGTTGAACAACAGAGAGACGTTTAAAAATAGAAGTGTGTGCTTATAACCAATTATCTCAGACCAGATTTTAAAAGAAAATTTAATATTAAATAAATTGAGAAGATGGCACTCAAGGTAGACTTTTTACTGAAGAAAGAACTTATGTATGAAGCACGTTTAAGAGGAATAGAAGTAGAAGACAGCATACTAGTGGGTGATTTAAGAAAGAAACTTAGAGAGCTTGTCAAGTTAGGTGTTAGGCCTAATATAGGTTACCTGTCCGGCCATGTAGTAGGTGGAGAGGAATATGAGTTCATTAAAGTAAACTTGGAAAATCTGAAAGAAAGAATTGAGGGTGTGGTGGAAAGTAGATGTTTAAGTGATATAATCCGTATTGAAGCTAAGTTAGCTCATTACGAATTAAGATTAAAGGGTCTAAAAGGGTTGTTTGTAAGTAATGAAGCCGCTTTAGCTAAAGTGTCATCCCTCGAGGAAAATTTAAATTCCTTGAAGGAAATGGTAGGGAAAATTAACATTGATTTAGCAGAGAAGGACAACATAGAGCAGGAGATAACTAGAAACGGCGAAATTGAAGACGAGTTTGAACAAAGCTTAGTAAGGGGAGTGCAGAAACCGGTTCTATTGAGCCAATCGATAAGCGCACCCTTGAACGGAGTCGCATCTCCAGAAATGGCAGATAATTTCAACTGTCAACGAAATGTTACGTTGAATTATTCTCGCCTACCTAATCCACTAGAGCGGTATCTAAATAGATTTGAGGTAACAGATGGGTTAAACGCTAGCTTGTTGATCAAATTCTCTTAAGCCCTTTTTACTACTGTTAGGGGATTTTAATTGATAAAATTAAATAAAACAAACACTCCAATATATTAAACATATGTTTTTTGTGAAATTTTTGGAAACTTAGCTCCACTAAACTAAATTTACGTATTTATTTTTTATTAATTTAAACAGAATATAACATTTTGTTAACGACTTTTTTTTTGGGGATGGAAATAACTCCGCTTTTTAAGCTAAAACAAAATTTTTTCGTTAACCCCGGGGTCAAAGACGTCGAGCGTCGTTTAGAACAGTTTCTCCCCTCTCTCCTCCCCTCTCCTCTCTCCCTCTCTCCTCTCCTCTCCTCTCTCTCTCTCCTCCCCTTCTCTCATCCTCCTCTTCTCTCTCTCTCTCTCTCTCTCACACTCTCTCCCCCCTCTCCCTCCCACCCTTCTTCCTTCCCTCACTCTCTCAACCCGCCCTCCCACTCTGCCTGCAGTCTGCCTTCTGAACTAAACGGGTCTTACGGACTCGACACAAAATCATCGACGCTGTAACGACCCTCGTAATTACTGACATCGATAGCATACATTGAATATATACGAACATGCTAAAATATATATGTCTATCTGTAGATTGCGTAAAACAGTCTGCGAGGCTGTTGGCCATGTTGGTTTTAATATCATAAAACCAACGTCAAATGTGAATCCATATTTTATCGTAATTTACTGTCCAAAAGTTTTGTATGAAGTATAATTTTAAACATTATCATATTGCACATTGGGTTTTACTTTTTATCAAACTAAACCTTTTTTTCTATAAAACTGTTTCTATAAAACAAAATGAATTCGCAAATAAATTTCATTCTTGATCAAATGCAAGTTTGGAAATTACTCTTTCAGTTGGATACGCGTGATCCGGTACGAAAATAACAGAGATGATGTTATACAGTTATAAACCGGCCAGGTTACATCATGGATATCTCTCTTAGGTCCCCCCCCTATCAAGACCAATATAAATTTCATAGAAATATACTAACAATTACGAAACCCTTTTCAAAATAAAAGTTATTAACTTTATATTTAAAATAAATTAAAAAAATTTAAGGGGTACTTTCATATTTTTAGGGTGTAATAAAATTCAAACTGAGTACCTTTTAAACATTTTATTTAAATTATTCACCAATATGTTTTCAACTTAATAGTTTTTTTTCAAGTGAAATTTAAATTAAGTATAAATAATTCTTTCAATAAAATTTAAAATAAAAAAAAAAACAACAAAAAAGAACAAAACCCAAAATCATAACACTACAAAGACAATACAACAATAGCTCATACATTTTACCCTAGAGTACACAATCCCAAAAAAAATTAAAAACACAAAAAAAAAAACCCTATTTTAGGACAACATTAAAACACTATATTAATCTTGATTTCAAGAAACATATAATCCAAGACGAACTTTTAAATTTACATGTTGCAATAAAAAAACACAGGCACTACAGATCAAGAACCACTACAACACAATTTTATTCATGAACTGAACAAAACAAAATTGAAATTGATAGAATCTATCTCAGATAAATTAAAAACAACCAACGCTATTATAACAAAAGTAGACATAGGAAACACAGTTATCATGATTAAGAAAGAAGATTATTATAAAAAATTACGGACTTTATCAATGACAATAAATTCATTTAATTCACAATAACAATGGCAATGAACAAATGACACAATAACATGCTGTAAAACTCTACTCAAAAGCAGAACAAAATAACCTTAAATTATCTAACCCGATAGGCACCATAAATTGATTACCCAAAAACACATAAACCCAAACATACCAATCAGACCCTATAGTTAATTTTCGAAACGCACCAACATACAAAATTATGCTAAATATACGAACAAAACTGTACAAAATAACATTGTTTGGAATCAACAAATTATAACATAAGAAATACAACAGATCTCATCAACAAGATTCCCTACATAGATACTGATAACATACACTTACCTAAAAACAGTTATTTCTTTCATTTGTCATAAAAGACATGTATTCAAACATACCCCTCAAGAAAATTAAAAATTCTAGAAAATGATTTGAAGAAATATTGAATTGAACAACCAATAAATAAAAGACATCACTACATTAACCAAAATTTGTACAGATCAACATTATTTCCAATTTAATACAACATACTACAAACAGGCAAATGGTCTAGCAATGGGTTTTCCCCCTTATCAGGTCTTCTCTCAAATATATTTATACACAATCTGGGAAAAAAATAAAATAATCCACCCATCCAGAAATAATCCACCCTTCCTGTTCAGAAAACAAAACTAATACTGGTACCGATATGTTGACGGGCATTATTTGTTTACTTGATGGAAACTTGGGAAAAAAGTAATGATTTTTTATCTTATTTTGAATTCTATGTTTCCCAGAATACAATTCACTAAAGAAGCCCAAAATGATAAAATCAATTATTTAGATCTATCAAATACCAAAACCAACAATAAACATTCATTCAACATCTACAGAAAACTTACACAAACCGACCTTATCTAATATCTATATAGCCGCACGTGTAACTCACTCACGTATACAAATTCTAACCCACTTCCAGATGAGCTAGAAACTTGAAATTTGGCACACTTGTAGCTTTTGCCAAGCAACCGAGCGGAAAATTCCGAAAATTAAAATTTTTTAATTTTTAACCCTCCAAAAAAAATCAAAATGGCGGACGGGAAATTTGAATTGTGTGCAGAGTTTTACTAACGGCTTAATTGTGGGCAAACCGTTGGTTGTAGAACAAATCTGACAGCATACTCTCTGATTTGTAATTAAATTTTCCCACAATTTTGGGTTATGTAACTTTTTTTGTACTTTTGATAATAACTACGCAAAAACTCGTTAATTTTCACATTTCGTTTAAAAAAAGTTATTTTTGTTTTGTTTTCGATTTTACGCATTTTAAA
>JAQJVL010005420.1:0-35522 GCA_035578905.1 Stictocephala bisonia | reverse complement strand
TTTTACTTTCCCAAGTTTTCTACAATAGACACATTTCACCTAACTATTCGTTTATTTGTTTACTATGCAAATAATCAATAGCACCGAGTTTTGTTAAAATCAGGCTTAAAATGTGAACATTATAAAGAATTTATTCCTATTGGCTACTTACACTTTGCCAAATGTTTGGAGTCAACTAAATAGCTATATAGGATAAACAATTGATTTACAAGTGTTACATCAGTTTCGTTCGTTGTTTTGAGCTCAAAATAAGTTTATAAAGGTTTCTATAAGAGTATTTTAAAGAGTTTTTTAATGTTTAGGACAAATATCGTTGTTATGACACTGCATTTTAATGCTTTTAGGGAATTAGAACATATTTTGTACACAAATAACTCTATTTATGGACATTTTAACTAAATTTTAAGGGCTTTGGAGACTACTATGTTGGTAGTTCTTGCTTGATCTGAGACATTTTCCAATAGCACACACAATGTGTATGAATGTAATTTAATATGGTATTAAGCTATAAATGTTATACATATTGTTTAAAATCCTACCTAAACTATAAAAACTTTAGAAAATACGGTATAATTTTGATGTACGATCTCTCATTATTACACATAAGATCGATGTAATGTGTTAGCATTTTTATAAATTATGGAATTTACAACAAAACAAATTGATAAAACTTTGTTAAAATTAAGTTTACTCGTAATAATTTAAATATAAAGCACAAATTATTGAAAAAGGTTCTATGTATTACGTATGATAATTGATAATAACAAGAATATCAATTGATTTTACTGAATAAAACGTAGTGTGTAAATAAATTATTATTGCTCTCTTTTTTAAAAGTGTGGGACTATAATACCAATAATTCTTTCGTTTTGTTTAATAATAGACCAGATATGGTGGGATTCTACGACTATCTGTGAGGAAATGCAACGTTGTTTGATATCACTAACTTGACCTCTAGGGTTAGCATGTGGTTGATATGCAGTCCGTCTGGTGCCAATTAAAATAGCAAAAAATATTGAGTTCAGTCTGGGTTGTGCGAGGACTGATTGTACTGTCGGTGCACTGGCACTACTGGCAGTCCAATAACTAGTATATGGGTTGTGAAATGGTAGTGAATTAGTCCTTGAGTGTCGGTACAAAGGAAGGAATGTTTGTGGAGAGGAAGTGAAGGTAGGTGTGCTTGTTTCGTTGTGTAGGGGGGGGCTGATGGGTTCTGGATGGAAAGTGAGGTATTTGAGTCCACAGAATTGATAATAAAAGTAGCCGAGAGTAAGTAATGTAACCTAGGTAAGATGTACATGCATGCAGAGGTGGGCGAAAATAGGAAATTGTTATAGTTAATGAAAGAAAATGTGAAGCTTGTGACCAATAACGGACCGATAAAGCCCGAGTAGACTTTGTAAGTACAGTTAAAGTAATTTAGGTTGAATAGTTCAGTTAGGCATGAGGGCTCTAGGGTAAGAGCGTTAAGCTAGCGTGTTAGGTTTAGAGGATGCCAGGTTAATACGAAGGTATCCAGAAGTAGATGGTAGTTGAAGGTAAGAGCGCATGTTAACGGAGTATTTAATATAAAATAAAAAATTAATTAAAATGGATAGGATAACAGTGTATTACAAATTATAAACAGATTAAATAAAAAGAATTGTCCCTTCATTTTTGAATAAATAATTAATTAAAAACGTGTATTGCGGGTTGTCTAGATTGTTAAGTAGGGGCTTGAGGATGATCTGTGATTCGATAGATAAGTATAGGTAACAGTGTAGGAAGCCGTGGATGAGTACCCAAAGCTAAGAGCGTATGTTAACTGTGTATTTGTTAAAATTTGAGAAAAATTAAATTAAATAAGTAGTCTAACAGTACGTGTGAGAAAGATTACTTGTAAAGTAGGGAGGTAACCAATCAGAGCGTGGCATTTGGGTGTGCGCCAGACCAGCAGACGACGTGTACGAAGGTAGCTGACGGTCGCCGGAAGTACACGAAAGCATTTTATATAGTACATATGTAAATGACCGCCATCTTTTGCATTTTATATAGTATGAGATGGGAAAGGTTAAGAGTGTATTTTTTTATAGTATAACGACTGAATTTGAGGGAGGGAATTTTCCCACGGGGACTTCCCTTCCGAAGGTGCCATGTTCCGAAAGGATGTGCTAAGTTTTGCCACCAGGTGCGCTACGATCAGGTCAAACACATAGAGTATATGAAATATTAATTTTATTATAGTGTATGAAATATTAATTTTGTTATGGTGTATATATGAGTAGAGTAACAACGCGCGTGCGCACCAGACCAGCAGCCGACGTGTGCATCATAGGCTAAGAGCGTATGAAGGTAGCCAACGGAAGCCGGAAGTACCCGAAGGGAAAGACCTCCATCTTGGATCCTGTTGTCATCTTTTTACATTTATTATAGTATATAGTCCGCCATATTGGATGAGGGAATTTTGGGAGGGAAAGACGCCATATTGGATCCGGTTGTCATATTTTTACATTTATTATAGTGTATTTTATATAGTATAACAAGGATAACAGTGAATTTTATACAGTATAACATGGAAAAAGTTAGGTTAAGAGTGTATTATATATAGTATAACAAGGGAATTTGAGGGAAATTTGGGAATTTGAGGGAAATTTAAGGGTAATTTGAGGGAAATGTGTGGGAAATTTGGGAATTTGAGGGAAATGTGAGGGTAATTTGAGGGAAATGTGTGGGAAATTTGGGAATTTGAGGGAATTTGAGGGAAATGTGTGGGAAATTTGGGAATTTGAGGGAAATTAGAGGGAAATTTGGGAATTTGGAGGGAAATTTGAGGTTAGGAAAAGTGAGGTTAGGAAATTTGGCGGGAAATGGGCGCCGCCATCTTGGATGACGTCATAAAAAATGGACCAATCAGAGCTCGGGGTGGTCACGTGACCTTCCCCCACCCCCCGTCGTACTTCAGGCGAAAAGTCGTACTTGGGGCGTTGGTCAATGCCTGTATTATTACTACTATTGAAGTGGCTTCACTTTTGGAAGAATATTTTGGGCCAATATCTTTTCTCTGCAACAAGGAATGCACTCCTCATTTTAAGTGCTTTCCCATCCACTTCGGCTACTGTTGAACGGTCGTCCAGTACCCTTCGATGGGTGAAGACCTGGCTGAGAAGTACAATGGGAGAAAATAGACTGACTGGTTTGTGTTTGATGAGCGTCCATCGGAAATTCTTCAAGGAAAATCAGGACTGGATTGGCACGGATACAGAGGATTGGATGCAGCGTATCTAGTGAAGTTGACTTTTTTGACATGAAGCTTCCCTCATTTAAAAGAGTTGTCAAAATAATTTTTCTGGGGGATAATTGATGTTGATTGTCTTTGTTGATATTGAATCTCTTTTGTCCTTCTTGAGTTTTTCCTTAATGCAATTTCTTTTCATAGCTTTGTCAGCATTGATGCAACTATAGTATTTCTATATCTAGAGTATATCCTATAGTATATATGTTGGTTAACTTAATTTTTTTATTGTTATAATTTTTGTTCTTAATTAGCTTTTAGCAATATTGTAGCCTTAGATCTGTGTTCTTATTATATAGTTTACAATAAGTGTATATGTTAGTATGATTTAGTATTATTCCGTAGTATAACATATTAGTATTAGAAATTGTTTTATTATATATATATGTGTGTGTGTGTGTGTGTATGTGTGTTATATATGTATATATATATATATACATATATATGTATGTATGTGTGTGTGTGTGTGTGTGTGTGTGTGTGTGTGTGTGTGTGTGTGTGTGTGTGTGTGTGTGTGTGTGTGTGTGTGTGTGTGTGTGTGTGTGTGTGTGTGTGTGTGTGTGTGTGTGTGTGTGTGTGTGCACTGCCAGTAGTGCCAGTGCACCGACAGTACAATCAGTCCTCGCACAACCCAGACTGAACTCAATATTTTTTGCTATTTTAATTGGCACCAGACGGACTGCATATCAACCACATGCTAACCCTAGAGGTCAAGTTAGTGATATCAAACAACGTTGCATTTCCTCACAGATAGTCGTAGAATCCCACCATATCTGGTCTATTATTAAACAAAACGAAAGAATTATTGGTATTATAGTCCCACACTTTTAAAAAAGAGAGCAATAATAATTTATTTACACACTACGTTTTATTCAGTAAAATCAATTGATATTCTTGTTATTATCAATTATCATACGTAATACATAGAACCTTTTTCAATAATTTGTGCTTTATATTTAAATTATTACGAGTAAACTTAATTTTAACAAAGTTTTATCAATTTGTTTTGTTGTAAATTCCATAATTTATAAAAATGCTAACACATTACATCGATCTTATGTGTAATAATGAGAGATCGTACATCAAAATTATACCGTATTTTCTAAAGTTTTTATAGTTTAGGTAGGATTTTAAACAATATGTATAACATTTATAGCTTAATACCATATTAAATTACATTCATACACATTGTGTGTGCTATTGGAAAATGTTTCAGATCAAGCAAGAACTACCAACATAGTAGTCTCCAAAGCCCTTAAAATTTAGTTAAAATGTCCATAAATAGAGTTATTTGTGTACAAAATATGTTCTAATTCCCTAAAAGCATTAAAATGCAGTGTCATAACAACGATATTTGTCCTAAACATTAAAAAACTCTTTAAAATACTCTTATAGAAACCTTTATAAACTTATTTTGAGCTCAAAACAACGAACGAAACTGATGTAACACTTGTAAATCAATTGTTTATCCTATATAGCTATTTAGTTGACTCCAAACATTTGGCAAAGTGTAAGTAGCCAATAGGAATAAATTCTTTATAATGTTCACATTTTAAGCCTGATTTTAACAAAACTCGGTGCTATTGATTATTTGCATAGTAAACAAATAAACGAATAGTTAGGTGAAATGTGTCTATTGTAGAAACTTTGGTATTAACAGTAAGAAAGTTTTGTTTCTTTTGGTTGTAAAATACTTGATCAAAAAATGTATATTCGCCTAATAAAGTAACAATAAAGTAGTTTTCATTTAATTTCCATCCAAAATACATATACAAACTACCTACCAAGCACTAATACCCTACCTATCTAGTAGTAAGACTCTTCTACCCACTTACCCTACACACAATCATCTTCATAGATCAGTTACATTTACAAAACATAAGACTATTGGCAGACTACTTAACATAAAAGACTTACCACACACAATCCGTAAATACAAGATTTTTGACTAACCTCCCACCTAGTAAACACAATGTACCTCTGATATATCACCTAACTTATAAACTTATAAATAAACACCATTGCATTTGACCTTTGATTGTCCATCTACCTATCCATAAGCACATGCACAAACCACCTACCAAGCTCCATAACCCTTCCTATTCAGTAGTAAGACTCTCCTACCCAACACAAAGCTATCTTTACAGACCAACTACCATTACCAACATGAAGGACCACCTACCATACATACGTACCACACACCATAAAACCATGACTTAACACTCCACCCGCCTACTCAAAACACAACACCTCTGATAGATAATCCACCTAACCACTACATAAAACCTTTGATTGACACTCAACATTCATGGATGATCTACCTACCAAACATACGAATTGGCCATATTACCAAAGCATATGAAGGACCACCTACCATACATACGTACCACACACCATAAAACCATGACTTAACAGTCCTCCCGCCTACACAAAACACAACACCTCTGATAGATAACCCACCTAACCACTACATAAAACCTTTGATTGACACTCAACATTCATGGATGATCTACCTACCAAACATACGAATTGACCACATTACCAAAGCATATGAAGGACCACCTACCATACATACGTACCACACACCATAAAACCATGACTTAACAATCCACACGCCTACTCAAAACACAACACCTCTGATAGATAATCCACCTAACCACTACATAAAACCTTTGATTGACACTCAACATTCATGGATGATCTACCTACCAAACATACGAATTGGCCATATTACCAAAGCATATGAAGGACCACCTACCATACATACGTACCACACACCATAAAACCATGACTTAACAGTCCACCCGCCTACACAAAACACAACACCTCTGATAGATAACCCACCTAACCACTACATAAAACCTTTGATTGACACTCAACATTCATGGATGATCTACCTACCAAACATACGAATTGACCACATTACCAAAGCATATGAAGGACCACCTACCATACATACGTACCACACACCATAAAACCATGACTTAACAATCCACACGCCTACTCAAAACACAACACCTCTGATAGATAATCCACCTAACCACTACATAAAACCTTTGATTGATACTCAACATTCATGGACGATCTACCTACCAAACATACGAATTGACCACATTACCAAAGCATATGAAGGACCACCTACCATACATACGTACCACACACCATAAAATCATGACTTAACAGTCCACCCGCCTACCTCTGCACACACAATTCCTTAGGACACACCCTACACATACCACTCATCCTACAGACAAAACTCCTAGAGAACTACCCATCCACCATAAAAACACTATTGCTTCATATAATCATGTTTTAAAATAACATTATTACACTGTAAGATAGGTTTAATACAGCTAAAGACCTAAAGTGTTACCTAAAATTCTGTTTTATATGAGAGCCGTTGGTGGAAAACATCCAAACTAAACATAGAAAATAAGAATCAGCTAGTAGTTTCATAGAAATTCTCCTATACAACTAAAAAATATGAGAAAAAGTTAGGTTTAAAAACAATGAACATAGACAAAGTTAGGTTTAAAAGCAATGAACATAGAAAAAGTTAGGGGTTAAAAAAACGAACATAGAAAAGTTTAGGTTAAAAAAATTAACATAGAAAAAGTTAGGTTAAAAAAAATTAACATAGAAAAAGTTAGGTTAAAAAAAATTAACATAGAAAAGGTTAGGTTAAAAAAATTAACACAGAAAAAGTTAGGTTTAAAAAAAATTGAACACAGAAAAAGTTAGGTTAGCAAACATCCGAAAAGTTCAGTTAAAATTAACCAAACTCAAAAAATGGGACATTTTTTGACTTTTGTTAATTTTAACAACTTTTCGGAAAAGTAAGGATACCAACCTTTCGGTTGTTTGCTAGACTTACTTTTCTGATGTTTGCTAACCTAACTTTTTCTGTGTTCATTTTTTTAAACCTAACTTTTTCTGTGTTAATTTTTTTAACCTAACCTTTTCTATGTTAATTTTTTTAACCTAACTTTTTCTATGTTAATTTTTTTTAACCTAACTTTTTCTATGTTAATTTTTTTAACCTAAACTTTTCTATGTTCGTTTTTTTAACCCCTAACTTTTTCTATGTTCATTGCTTTTAAACCTAACTTTGTCTATGTTCATTGTTTTTAAACCTAACTTTTTCTCATATTTTTTAGTTGTATAGGAGAATTTCTATGGAACTACTAGCTGATTCTTATTTTCTATGTTTAGTTTGGATGTTTTCCACCAACGGCTCTCATATAAAACAGAATTTTAGGTAACACTTTAGGTCTTTAGCTGTATTAAACCTATCTTACAGTGTAATAATGTTATTTTAAAACATGATTATATGAAGCAATAGTGTTTTTATGGTGGATGGGTAGTTCTCTAGGAGTTTTGTTGTAACAGGTCCACCAAATTGATAGGCAAATTAATTGATTTGGATAGATAATGGATTGTTATATAAAAGAAAGGGAATATATTTAATTAGAATGGATGGAGAGGTTTCGAGTCGTATTAGAGAGTTGTCGTGTGGAAAATACCCGTGGGACAGACGAGGCTCCAGCAATAAATCACTGTAAACAAACCCTTTGTTCAACACAGGATGGGTGGGTCGAATTCCAAGAATTATCAAAACACATGAGAATATCTGAGACTAAACAGTCAGCAAGTTACGACGTAGGAGCGTGAGACAAGCAGCGACTTGTCAGTTGGGTATTTTCCATTGGACCCCAACATGTCACAAGTGTGATGCGCAGTAGAATTGCACGGATGACGAGTTCTGAAACGAACCAATCAGGACGGGGAATAAGTTAGAGAAATGCCCATAGGGGACAGCACTGTACAGACAGAAATCAAACAACTGTAACAGTATACTATATGGGTGTGCTACCTCGTGGCAGAACCGGAAGGACCGATAGCCTTTAACCCAGAGGGGAATAATGCCGGAAGGAAAAGGAGGGGTAAAAAGTTGAGTCCCTTGAAGAAGAAACGCCTCTCACCCCAGTCCATCTCTGACGATTAACTTAACTTGACCTACCGAACGAGTGACCTGTATACACCTCGTGGTATAATAACCGGTTTCAAAGTTTTAACGATGGTTTAAAGACAAAGGGCAAAGTGGTTATTGTTACACTAACATTGTGCGTGTGAATTCAACATGTAATCAGTCTAAATTAAAATACGTGCTCGTGAAAATGTTGTGAAATCATCTATAACGAACGCTGAACAGATAAGTTTAAATTAAGATTTATCATTAAGATTGTAATTGCAAATTTATCTTCACTAGATAGAATCATGATTTGATTTTAAAAATATAATATAAGATCTTTTGTAAAGATTTTGAGTAAACTCAGTTTTTATTGAAAATATTCAATTAAAGAATGTAATAAAAAATAATTTTGTAAAAGAAATTTTGTTTTATTGCATCATACAGCTTTCACCGATTTACCATATATCGCGACCCTGAGATCAGAAAAAAGAGAATCATGCTCTAAATTAAATTAAATTAAATTAAATTAAAATAAATAATGTAAATAATGTAACGAAAGTTAACGTTACAGATTGACGCGACAGCGTGAGGCTTTGTTGTTGCAAATTTCTTAATTATTACAGATTTAATAAGTTAAAAAAAAGGCACAATGTTTCAGAATGGCCCCAACAACGTGAAGCTGTATGATGCAAATTTTAAGTTTTAATATTATTTAAAAAATACATGAAAATAATTGGTTAATAATTTATTAAAAAATCACAGCTTATGTGAAATTTCATGTCAAGTTGATTATATAAAAAAAATTGTGATAGGCTGTATATCATAGTAGTGAATTAAATATAGCTGAATATATTTAAAATATAAGATAAAAGAAGCCTAAGAAAATATATTTTAATTTCATAAAAATTTAATTAACAAAATAAAAAGATTCATAGGACATATTTTTCAATCATTAAATTTTACTAAAAAATCATGGCTGATGTAGAAGTAGTCCAAAACTCGGAGCTTGACTCCGAGGACTCTGATACCTCTCTAAGCGTCATTAGGGAGTCAAATTTGAATAAAAATAAAAAACTGAAAACCATGATCTAGGAATAGACAGGGAAGATACTTTGTCTAGCATTATGGACATGTTAATAAAAATAAATGCTAAACAAGATAAATTTGAAAGCAAGTTTAATGAAATAAATGACAAAAATAATAAGAGACTAGATGCAGTAGAGGCTAAGTTAGATGCTAAATTTGATGAAATTAGCAACAGATTAGACCAAACTGAGGTTAAAATTAATGAAATAAATATTAACCTAGAAACTAAACTTAATGAAATAAAAGATGAGTTTAGGAGAGATAAAAATCAGTTTGAAAGCAAGCTAGATCAACAGACAGAAGAAGTAACAGTAGATGAAAATAAAGTTAGTGAGCTAAAGGAGGTTAATGTTGTGAATGAAGTAGAGAACAAAGATAGGCAAGAACCTATCAAAGTAAATAATGATAAGGACAGCCTATTGTCCAATAAAATAGAGTTGCTGCTAGGAGTAAATAATGACATAAATACCAAACTGGAGCAGATTGAGGTTAAGTTAGGAGGATCAGGTAGCAAGATGAAAGCAATGAATAATAATAAAATGAACTTAAATGATGAGGAAACTAATGTGAGGTTAGATTTGCTGATAAACATAACCAATAAAATAAACTCTAAACTTGATGAAATAAATGTAAGGTTAGATGAAAAAAGTTTTGAGGTAAAAGAAGTAAATAATGAGGTAGTAGGTCTGGATAATGAATCTAATATGAAAGCTAATGAGCACATTAAAGAAGTTGATGATAGGATAGGGAGTAATAAAGACAACTTTGTCAATGAAACTAAAAGAGTAAATGTAGACTTTGTTGAGTATGAACTAAATGAACACTCAAAAGCAAATGCAACACTAAATGAGATAGGCTATGAACTAAGTAACCAAATCAGTAGGCCTAAAATAAATAATGAAATGGAAAACCAGATAGGGTATCTAAACTCAGTGTTAGATAACAAAATAGAACAAATAAACAAAACCCTAGCACTTGGTAACTTTAATTTTGAAAGTGTAGTAGATGACTTCAAATGTCAAGAAAATAAAAAACTAGAAACAATCAGTAATAGGTTAGAAGAATTGAATGAGTTCTTTGAGTTTGAAATGGAGATCATAAATAAATATTGGGGCCTAAACAAACAAAAGGAAGTTGAAAATAATATGATGGGGGGTGAAAACTTTGATGTAGACATGGAAGATTTTGTAAACTATGTGATGAGATACTATAATATCTCATGCTTCTCAAACTTTAAATATAAAAAGAAACAATTTAAACCAGTGTTCTCGGATAACTACATTTGCTCAGAAAACTAAACTATAAACTTAGCTGTTCACTAAAAAAATACTTAGAAATAATAATAAATACACAGCAAGGAAACTTTAATAATGATAGGGGGGTTATAGAAAAATAAAGAAAGAAAATGTAGAGATGATATTTAAATAAAAGAATGTTTAAATAGGTCATTTAATAATAAACAAATGATAGGCCTAGTTGAAGAATTGTAATATTGACAGCAAGGTGAATTTGTAATTGAATAGGAGAGTTAAATATAACATTGAAATAATGTGACTTTAATGTTAAACTAAGATGATAAATAAATATCTTTAATGGTAAAATGACTGTTAAAAGAAAAATATCTACAAATGTCATAATAGTAAATATATGGTAGGCCTAATTAAAAAATTTTGTGAAAAATAATAATAACCAGAGAGTGGTTATTGAATATGAAAAATATTAAATGATTTAAATGAAACTTTGATAATAATATGTGTTAAATGAATATAACACTAATAATAAAATGATTGTTAGGTGAGAATAAGATAGTTTGAGGAGATGTTTTATAGTAGCTCGTTTCACAATCCATGAATATTTATATTGAATATTTTAAAATAATAATATGATAAATGAGTAAAACTAGAAAGAAGTATGGAGATTTACTAAAATATATTGTTGCCATAACCCATGTATACATACATAAAATATGAACCAAATAATAATGCAATGACTAGGTTCACATAAAATGAAATAGGTGAGATAGGCCTATCTTGTAAAACTTTGTATGATAACTAATTAATGCTAAACAATGTTCTAATGACTTGTCAATGTTTATGCTAAAAATAATTCAAATAATAATATGATATGACTCAAAGAGATGTTAAATCATGATGAAGTAAATAAAGTATAATGTAATACTTTGCTTTTGTGAATCTTGTGTGTTGACATTGAATATAATCCAAAGACACACATTGTGTATACTCTGTTAAAACAATGAAAGAAGAATTTCTTTACAATACTGTGTTATTGTAATTTGTTTGTACTCACATTGATATGACTTAATGAATATAACAATAATGATTCAAGGATGTGTTTAACTAATATGATGGAAGGAGATGTTGAGAAATATTTTATTATAATAACTTGTGTGTTCTTATATTGAAGGAAATCAGATGAATATAATTCTGATAATGAATGTAATAATTGATTTAAAATGAAATAATGTAGAAGAGATCAATATGAAACATGATTATTATAATCTGTGTATGATAATTCTGATTATGACTCAATAATATGTATTGTATGTACTTTGATAAATTTACATGACATGATTCAAAGATAAGGTTGACTAAGATGTGAAGGAGATGCTTTATAATACTTTTTTAATGCAACTTGTGTATGTTGATATTGAAATAACTCAAGTATGTACATTGTATATGCTATTATAGATGTTTATGATGTTTAATCATCATAAGAATTTTATGAATGGAGAATAGCCAGTGATTAATAGCAATACGATTCGAACATAATTACAACTAGTCACTTTCCAAATTCTAAATTCTTTAACGCCAAGTACTCTATTAATCACACAATGGCACAGTGTTACAGTTTCAGGTGTTGGTTAACCTTGACAATAGCGTCTAAAAACTAAAAGCTTACAGTGATCTGTAGCATGGCAAGTCCCCATTTACCAAAGTCATGTTACAGACACCCATAGATTAGTACTTTGATAAATAATATGGTAAATAATGAATTTAATATGATAAATATGTGATTGTAAAATTTGATGATGAAAATAATTGCAATGTTTGATGATAATTTTGTGTAAACTTTTATGTGTCAATGATGCAAGAATAATAATAGAAATAATAAATTGATATGAATGAAAAATAGTAGTAAATATGATTCATTATTAAAATATCAATAATGAACAACCAATAATGAGTTATTTGAAAATTTTCAAACTTAATAATGATAACTAACTTTGCATATGTCAATCTGAAATATGTCAAAGCAACATTAATAAATGTATAAATAGTTAAAGTTTTGTATACAAGTAATATGTGTGTATACACAAGCAATAATAGACAATATGAAAGATGATTGAACATGAGTATGTTTAAATATTTGTAAACAATTTTTTACTTCAATTAATTGCTGGTGCAATTAAAAACAGGCTATTGCTGTAATTAACAGCCTGTGATTGAATTGAGTTATATGTATTATTTATTACAAAAGGTAATCAAAGTGAAATGACAATCAGGTAAAATGATTGTGAACTAGAACCAGGGACAACTAGAACATTTTGTGAAACATGGACACGAATGGACATGAGTGCCAGTGGTGTCGCAGAGGGGGGTCGGAGGACAACGGCGTACCATGCAGAGACCCATGACGCGGTGGAGCTGTCAACCCAGGAACACACAAGGTGGTGATGACTCAGCCCATTAACCCGACACTACACTCACTGTCTGCACCCCAGAACATCAGCTCATACTCGAGAACAATAACTTGTGCATCAACCAGTTGGTACATAAGACAATATTTGTTTTGTTATTCATAGTCTCTCGAGACCCATAGACTTGTGAATCAGATATTCACTGAACTTAATTGTAGTGTTCAAATATTTGAAACTTAAAATGATCATAAGTGCGAACCAGTGTAAAACTTTTCATGTGGACCGTTTCCAGTTTTATAAAAGTGAGTGACTGTTTTTAAGCTTTTGTCAAAATAAGCAATAACTTCTGAAGAAAACCAATATTCTACAAGAACACTTACAATGTTCCAGAACCCTGGCCCATACTTGAACACTATGGTGTTGTAAATGAACTATTTCAAAATACGTGCAGTGACATCAGGCCCCACTGGCGTAGCAACAACTTGACAACATGTCCCAAAATAATAAATAAAAATAAAATATGATATAAATGTGTATGGAATAAATAATAGCAATAAATAAATAACATATAACAAATAAATGATAAAACCAAAGTATAAATAATTTATAAATGACGAATTTTTAATAATGAAAAAATGACAATGGTGTTTATTGATAAATTTTTTTTTATTATTCAATAATATGTGAGATATAAATATTAATTCAAATAATAATTTCATTACTAAAAAAAAAAAAAAAAAAAAAAAATATTATTACAATAATTTTATAATAAAGTATAAAGCAATAAATAATAATAATAACTTGCATCAATGACGAAGAAATATGTAATGTATCTGTTGTTTATTAATAATGATAATACAAATTGCTCTTGTATTAACATAGGATTTGATAAATCATATAGATTAATCAGTATTTGTATATAATATGATGATGTATGTACTATGTATTCTTGCTACACAATGTATTGTTTGTTTGATAACTTTGATTCAGGACTGATGAATTTCATTCCAAATAAATAATAAGTATAATCTGATGACTTATTATGTAAATATAATAATGTTTATATGATTCATTAGTGAAGAATAATTCAAGCCATTCTTATATAAATGTAAGAGTTGATGAGCTATTGATTGAAATTACTAATTATTATGTAAATAATTTGGTAATTAATAATGTACAATTTTAAGAGTTGATCATTTGTTGAATGACAAATAATATGTAAAAGGTTTTAAGGGACCTTTGATATATTGATCAAGGATAGATGTTAAGATTTAACTAGGGATTGATGATATGTATGATAATATAATGACTTATTGATGATTGAAAATGTATTTGGAAAATTGTTTGTGATTAATGGTTGACTTGATAATGTAAAGATTTGTTTTCGAGGAGTGATTTATTTGAGAATGTTGTGGATTGTGTAGTGATTAAGAATTTATTCAAGAAATTAAAGAAAGATAAAAGATTGAAAAAAGATATAGGAACTTAAAGATGGATTTAGGATTGATAACGGATACTTGTATTTAAAGAAGGTTTAATGGATGAGATAGGATACAGAAATTAAAAAAAGGGCAATGGATTGAAATTAGGTTACTGTATTAAAAGAAGGGTTGAAGGATTGATAACGGATACTTGTATTTAAAGACGGACAAAGGGGTGAAATAGGATATCAGTAATTAAAGATGGTTAATGGGATGAAACATGATTTTAGAGTTCAAAGATGGTTTAAAGGGTTGATAACGGGATTAAGTATTTGAAAGATGGTTTAATGGTTTGATAATAGATATTTGCATTTAAAGACGGATTAAAGGATTGATGTCGAAGTTAAGAATTAAAAATGGTTAAAGGAGTTGAGAATATATTTGAAATATATGACAGGGTATTGAAAAATGATTGACAAATTAATATAGGATGTTGATGAAATACTTAAATAAATAAATGATGATTCATTTATGAATTGATGAAATATATAACATGTTATGGTGATGAATAGTCATATGATTTTAATGATGATGTTGAAATATGATAACTGTAAGTAAGTGAATGATTAATTAATTTTGAAATGTAACCTAGTAACTGATGACTTATATTTTGTTGATTTTGATATATGACTGGTGTATTTTGATGGGTGATTTCATATTGTGGAATGAGTCATTGATTTTAAATAAGAACTTGTATAATTTCTGATGATGTATTGATCTTAGATTTATAATTTTTGAATTTGTACTAGCAAATGAAATAATTTGCCAGTGGAAACTAATCATTTTACTAACTAAGAGGAAATCATAATTTAATGATTAATTAATTTTGATAAATACTTGTATAGAACTTAAAGATGTATTAATTGTTGATGTATGAATTTCAGTATGTAATGTATAATTTTGTTTGATAATTTTTAATACAAGACTGATGGATTTTTGATTGACAACTTGTAATAATTAAAAATACATTAACTTTTTATGAACAATTATGTACAATGAAATGAGTTGTTGAACTTTTGACTTATAAATTATAGAATTGTTAGTTAACAATTTTGATTTATTGGATCATTGTTTAATAAATGTAACTTTTGAATTATTGATTTTTATTGATAACTATGTAGGATGTGATGAATTTTTTGAATTTTTTAATCATAAGTGACTAATTTGTAATTGATAATTTTATGATTTATTGAATTGTAATTGATTGATTTGTATTAATGATTTAATGGACTCATTTTGATAAATATGGATTCTTAAATGTTGATAAGGAGATAATGATGTATTGCCATAGAATATGTAATCTGATATTGAATTATAGAATAGTTAATAGACTTAATTTACTAGATATAATAAATATTGTAAAATGAAACTTATCTGAGAAACAAACGACAATTTGGCGAATCGTGTTTAAAATCAAGATTTTTTGACTCGCATGACTCACACATCGCAAAAAATCGGGGGGTACTGTAACAGGTCCACCAAATTGATAGGCAAATTAATTGATTTGGATAGATAATGGATTGTTATATAAAAGAAAGGGAATATATTTAATTAGAATGGATGGAGAGGTTTCGAGTCGTATTAGAGAGTTGTCGTGTGGAAAATACCCGTGGGACAGACGAGGCTCCAGCAATAAATCACTGTAAACAAACCCTTTGTTCAACACAGGATGGGTGGGTCGAATTCCAAGAATTATCAAAACACATGAGAATATCTGAGACTAAACAGTCAGCAAGTTACGACGTAGGAGCGTGAGACAAGCAGCGACTTGTCAGTTGGGTATTTTCCATTGGACCCCAACATGTCACAAGTGTGATGCGCAGTAGAATTGCACGGATGACGAGTTCTGAAACGAACCAATCAGGACGGGGAATAAGTTAGAGAAATGCCCATAGGGGACAGCACTGTACAGACAGAAATCAAACAACTGTAACAGTATACTATATGGGTGTGCTACCTCGTGGCAGAACCGGAAGGACCGATAGCCTTTAACCCAGAGGGGAATAATGCCGGAAGGAAAAGGAGGGGTAAAAAGTTGAGTCCCTTGAAGAAGAGACGCCTCTCACCCCAGTCCATCTCTGACGATTAACTTAACTTGACCTACCGAACGAGTGACCTGTATACACCTCGTGGTATAATAACCGGTTTCAAAGTTTTAACGATGGTTTAAAGACAAAGGGCAAAGTGGTTATTGTTACACTAACATTGTGCGTGTGAATTCAACATGTAATCAGTCTAAATTAAAATACGTGCTCGTGAAAATGTTGTGAAATCATCTATAACGAACGCTGAACAGATAAGTTTAAATTAAGATTTATCATTAAGATTGTAATTGCAAATTTATCTTCACTAGATAGAATCATGATTTGATTTTAAAAATATAATATAAGATCTTTTGTAAAGATTTTGAGTAAACTCAGTTTTTATTGAAAATATTCAATTAAAGAATGTAATAAAAAATAATTTTGTAAAAGAAATTTTGTTTTATTGCATCATACAGCTTTCACCGATTTACCATATATCGCGACCCTGAGATCAGAAAAAAGAGAATCATGCTCTAAATTAAATTAAATTAAATTAAATTAAAATAAATAATGTAAATAATGTAACGAAAGTTAACGTTACAGATTGACGCGACAGCGTGAGGCTTTGTTGTTGCAAATTTGCTTAATTATTACAGATTTAATAAGTTAAAAAAAAGGCACAATGTTACATTGTCTGTAGGATGAGTGGTATGTGTAGGGTGTGTCCTAAGGAATTGTGTGTGCAGAGGTAGGCAGGTGGACTGTTAAGTCATGATTTTATGGTGTGTGGTACGTATGTATGGTAGGTGGTCCTTCATATGCTTTGGTAATGTGGTCAATTCGTATGTTTGGTAGGTAGATCGTCCATGAATGTTGAGTATCAATCAAAGGTTTTATGTAGTGGTTAGGTGGATTATCTATCAGAGGTGTTGTGTTTTGAGTAGGCGTGTGGACTGTTAAGTCATGGTTTTATGGTGTGTGGTACGTATGTATGGTAGGTGGTCCTTCATATGCTTTGGTAATGTGGTCAATTCGTATGTTTGGTAGGTAGATCGTCCATGAATGTTGAGTATTAATCAAAGGTTTTATGTAGTGGTTAGGTGGATTATCTATCAGAGGTGTTGTGTTTTGAGTAGGCGGGTGGAGTGTTAAGTCATGGTTTTATGGTGTGTGGTACGTATGTATGGTAGGTGGTCCTTCATATGCTTTGGTAATGTGGTCAATTCGTATGTTTGGTAGGTAGATCATCCATGAATGTTGAGTGTCAATCAAAGGTTTTATGTAGTGGTTAGGTGGATTATCTATCAGAGGTGTTGTGTTTTGAGTAGGCGTGTGGACTGTTAAGTCATGGTTTTATGGTGTGTGGTACGTATGTATGGTAGGTGGTCCTTCATATGCTTTGGTAATGTGGTCAATTCGTATGTTTGGTAGGTAGATCATCCATGAATGTTGAGTGTCAATCAAAGGTTTTATGTAGTGGTTAGGTGGGTTATCTATCAGAGGTGTTGTGTTTTGTGTAGGTGGGTGGACTGTTAAGTCATGGTTTTATGGTGTGTGGTACGTATGTATGGTAGGTGGTCCTTCATATGCTTTGGTAATATGGCCAATTCGTATGTTTGGTAGGTAGATCATCCGTGAATGTTGAGTGTCAATCAAAGGTTTTATGTAGTGGTTAGGTGGATTATCTATCAGAGGTGTTGTGTTTTGAGTAGGCGGGTGGAGTGTTAAGTCATGGTTTTATGGTGTGTGGTACGTATGTATGGTAGGTGGTCCTTCATGTTGGTAATGGTAGTTGGTCTGTAAAGATAGCTTTGTGTTGGGTAGGAGAGTCTTACTACTGAATAGGAAGGGTTATGGAGCTTGGTAGGTGGTTTGTGCATGTGCTTATGGATAGGTAGATGGACAATCAAAGGTCAAATGCAATGGTGTTTATTTATAAGTTTATAAGTTAGGTGATATATCAGAGGTACATTGTGTTTACAAGGTGGGAGGTTAGTCAAAAATCTTGTATTTACGGATTGTGTGTGGTAAGTCTTTTATGTTAAGTAGTCTGCCAATAGTCTTATGTTTTGTAAATGTAACTGATCTATGAAGATGATTGTGTGTAGGGTAAGTGGGTAGGAGAGTCTTAATACTAGATAGGTAGGGTATTAGTGCTTGGTAGGTAGTTTGTATATGTATTTTGGATGGAAATTAAATGAAAACTACTTTATTGTTACTTTATTAGGCGAATATACATTTTTTGATCAAGTATTTTACAACCAAAAGAAACAAAACTTTCTTACTGTTAATACCAAAGTTTCTACAATAGACACATTTCAACTAACTATTCGTTTATTTGTTTAGTACGCAAATAATCAATAGCACCAGGTTTTGTTAAAATCAAGCTTAAAATGTGAACATTATAGAGAATATATTCCTATTGGCTACTTACACTTTGCCAAATGCAAAGTCAACTAAATAGCTATGTAGGTTAAACAATTAATTTACAAGTGTTACATCAGCTTTGTACGTTGTTTTGAGCTCAAATTAAGTTTATAAAGGTTTCTATAAGAGTATTTTAAAGGGTTTTTTAATGTTTAGGACAAATATCGTTGTTATGACTCTGAATTTTAATGCTTTTAGGGAATTATAACATATTTTGTACACAAATATCCCTACTTATGGTGGTTTTAACTCAATTTTATGTGGTTTGGGTTCTATGTTGGTAGTTCTTGCTTAATCTGAGACATTTTCCAACAATTAATTGGTATTTGTAAGTTTAGGATGGTTAACATACAATAATTCGGTAGACTAAAGTTAGGGTGTCTCTTGGCATGTATAAGTTTTAAAAGTATTATTGGTTAATATACTTTGTTTAAAGTCAATGGACGTATGTAAAGGGGGAATGAATGCCTTAACTTGGTAAAAGTATACTATTTCAGTGTGACTTAATGAAAACATGTATTGGGTGTAGTGTTGTTAGCCCTCTACTTGGAGGTAATGTGTTGATGGGAATGTAGGTTGTTACCTTTATTTTGTGACTTCAATGTGTATGAATGTAATTTGATAAGGTATTGCGCTATAACTTTAATGCATATTGTTTAAAGTTCTACCTAAACTATAGAAACATTAGAAATTACAGTATAATTTTGATGTACGATCTCTCATTATTACAAATAAGATCGATGTAATGTGTTAGCATTTTTATAAATTATGGAATTTACAACAAAACAAATTGATAAAACTTTGTTAAAATTAAGTTTACTCGTAATAATTTAAATATAAAGCACAAATTATTGAAAAAGGTTCTATGTATTACGTATGATAATTGATAATAACAAGAATATCAATTGATTTTACTGAATAAAACGTAGTGTGTAAATAAATTATTATTGCTCTCTTTTTTTAAAAGTACGGGACTATAATACCAATAATTCTTTCGTTTTGTTTAATAATAGAATAGATATGGTCGGATTCTATAATCTCTGAGGAAATGCATTGAATGCTGTTTGATATCACTTGACCTCTAGGGTTAACATGTGGTTGATATGCAGTCCGTCTGGTGCCAATTAAAATAGCAAAAAATATTGAGGTCAGCCATGTTTTGTGTGAGAACTGAATGTACTGTTGGTGCGCTGGCACTACTGGCAGTCCAATAACTAGTATATGGGTTGTGAAATGGTAGTGAATTAGTCCTTCAGTGCCGGTACAAGGAAGGAATGTTTGTGGAGAGGAAGTGAAGGTAGGTGTGCTTGTTTCGTTATGTAGGGGGGCTGATGGGTTCTGGATAGGTACGTGGATGGGAAGTGAGGTATTTGAGTCCACAGAATTGATAATAAAAGTAGCCGAGAGTAAGTAATGTAACCTAGGTAAGATGTACATGCATGCAAAGGTGATTGAAAATAGGAAATTGTTATAGTTAATGAAAGAAAATGTGAAGCATGTGACCAATAACGGACTGATAAAGTCCGAGTAGACTTTGTAAGTACAGTTGGATAGTTCAGTTAGGCATGAGGGCTCTAGGGTAAGAGCGTTAAGCTAGCGTGTTAGGTTTAGAGGATGTCGGGTTAATACGAAGGTATCCAGAAGTAGATGGTAGTTGAAGGTAAGAGCGCATGTTAACAGAGTATTTAATATAAAATAAAAAATTAATTAAAATGGATAGGATAACAGTGTATTACAAATTATAAACAGATTAAATAAAAAGAATTGTCCCTTCATTTTTGAATAAATAATTAATTAAAAACGTGTGTTGCGGGTTGCCTAGAGTGTTAAGTAGGGGCTTGAGGATGAACTGTGATTCGATAGATAAGTATAGGTAGGTAACAGTGTAGGAAGCCGTGGATGAGTACCCAAAGCTAAGAGCGTATGTTAACTGTGTATTTGTTAAAATTTGAGAAAAATTAAATTAAATAAGTAGTCTAACAGTACGTGTGAGAAATATTACTTGTAAAGTAGGTAGGTAACCAATCAGAGCGTGGCATTTGGGTGTGCGTCAGACCAGCAGACGACGTGTACGAAGGTAGCCGACGGTCGCCGGAAGTACACGAAAGCATTTTATATAGTACATATGTAAATGGCCACCATCTTTTACATTTTATATAGTATGAGATGGGAAAGGTTAAGAGTGCATTTTGTATAGTATAACGAGGGAATTTGAGGGAGGGAATTTTCCCACGGAGTGTGAGTTGTTGTAGGAGAAAAAGACGCCATATTGGACAAAAAAGTGTATCTTATATAGTATAACAAGGGAATTTGGGGGAAAATGTGGGTAATGTGAGGGAAATTGGGTAATTTGAGGGAAATTTGGGGGGAAATGTGAGGGAAATGTGGGTAATGTGAGGGAAATTGGGTAATTTGAGGGAAATTTGAGCGTAATTTGGGGGGAAATGTGAGGGAAAGTTGAGGGTAATTTGGGGGGAAATGTGAGGGACATTTGGGAATTTGAGGGAAATTTGAGGGTAATTTGGGGGAAATGTGGGTAATGTGAGGGAAATCGGGTAATTTGGGGGAAATGTGAGGGTAATTTGGGGGGAAATGTGGGAAATGTGAGGGAAATTGGGTAATTTGGGGGAAAATGTGAGGGAAATCGGGTAATTGAGGAGGGGAATGGGGGGAAATTTGAGGGAAATTGGGTAATGTGAGGGAATTTGGAGGGAAATTTGGGAATTTGAGGAAAATTTGAGGTTAGGAAATTTGGCGGGAAACAATTTTGAGGTTAGGAAAAGTGAGGTTAGGTTAGGTTAAGTTAGGAAATTTGGCGGGAAATAGGTGCCGCCATCTTGGAAAAGTCACCTGACCGCTCTCGACCAATCAGAGGCCAGAAAAGTGGGTCCAAAGGTCAAAGTGGCGCAGAAATCCCCTTTTTTGACGGCATTTCGCCCATCTTTTCCCTACTGGTATTCACACACCCAACCATCAATACACGTACATTGGTATTGGTCCACACCCCCCCCCCACCCATATACACGTACATTGGTATTGGACAAAAATGTAAACACTTCTTTTTGTGATATTATCACTATAATAGCTTTAGGATACTTTGTATCCAGTCATACTGTACACTCAAGTAATACATGTTGAGAAGATTTCACTATTTGTTTTACTAATTTATAAGTCAGATTTTCACAAAATATTTATTAAATCCTCATTTGAAATATTCGTAGATATAAAACGAATATTTAAATTCATGAGTATTTTAAGACAAATATAAATGATAATATTAGTATAATATAGGTATGTATAGGTACCGTTGTAACCTTGTTATTACCTAAGTTCGGCCTAGCTCAGAAAGGACCATTTAGTAAACTTTACCGTTCAGGAACATACAGCTTTAAGTAGAATCCACACCACGTATTATTGGCAATACTACTACCTATTTCACCCCTCTACACAACATCGTGTCACTTATCACCACTCAACATGGACAACTCAGACTCCCTTAGTAGTACCCTCACCGATGGCAAACATTAATCGTACTCATATAGGTATTAAGTGATCCGAGCATAGAACCTCGGTCTTGAACGGAGGGGTCCGACGTTATCTCAAGATAATGGAGTCAACCAATATCGAGCGTGGCTGTCCATTGGATCTGTGACCATCTGAGCGATCCTATCCTTCATCGCAGCCAGGCTGGTCGTGGTTCGGAAGTCACCCGTAAGCCGCTGGTCCCCAGGTTAAGTATGAGACCTTGTTAGCCCTGACTTCACCTGGTAAAATAAGACGAGTTTTAACTTTAACTTTTAACCTATCTACAATTGCAATACCACTTTTCACCCAAGTGGCTGGATTACGTTCAAGAAACGTATTTGTTTAGTACTTTACTATTATAAACTGAAATACCTTTATGTTTCCTAATAATTTTTTACAGGTTTGTTACAAAACTAGCAAAGATTGTTCATCTAGGCACCCAAATAAGCGCTCTAAGGCATTTAGTTCCAGATTTTATCGCAACTGTCACTAGGAGGGGCAATGAGCCTGCCTCACTAACACATGCAATATGTTCCCCTCCCTCTCTCTCTCCTTCCCTCAGTGTATCCACCTTCCTTATCCTACAAATGGAACATATTTACACAACTACCTTGTTTATATAAAACTATATTAATGTAAATTTTATTTATTACTATCCCACTCTTTCAGTGCCAATTAATTATATAAAATTCAAATTAAAATTATTATAGATGTCAATTAATTATAAAAACATCATTGCTTACACTCAAATTTTATTTTCAATATTTACTTTACATAAACTTTGTTAGAATATTCGGTTCACTATATTCGTAAAACTTTATAAGATATATTACATGTTCCATAATCAGTTTTAGCCAAAAAATAGTAAGTAAGCTAATTAAGGTAGCCTTTTTCTAGTAAAAAAATTTAAAAATAATTGTTTTATTAAATACCTTGATTAATTACAAGAAGTCTACAAATTATATACAAAACAATTTCTGAAATAATTCTTTGACGAGTAAACGTAATAGGATTAGTTTTGATACTCTCCCAACATACATAATTTGTATTTACGTATATAACCAACCAACTAGACGAGGTAATTGTGCTCAAAATGTGACTTACTCTTAAATTATTCATAAAGTACATTACTCTAACACAAATATGGAACTTTATCTTGAGAGTACATTTATGTTTACATAACAATCAAACTATTTTAATTATCCTTATAAACAAACCAATTTTTTAAACAAAATGGTGTGTGTAAGGTATAACTAACCTTAGTGTTTTTAAATTATGTATCAACAAACAAATATACAGATATCTACTGAACAGTATAACGATAATTTATATTTTCAAACGATATTTATTTTTATTTAAACTTATATTTGATATATTTTATCATATTCACATTTACTATATTGTTTATACTCTAAGAGAGTAAGGTTTATGTTAAAATTACTCGTGTATTGTATTTTATAAATGATACCTTAAACGTACATTATATTAATCGTAATAACTATAAGTATAACATATAACTATAGAAATTCATCACAAAGGACACGATTAAATGTAAACTGATGACCCTAAATAATTTTAAGTTTATAAATATCTTCCATTTTAGTTTTAAATATAGGTTGATTTCATGGCATCAAACATTTCTTGCATACCAACACAAACACAATTATTATTATTTTAGATTTAAAATATTAACACATATTTTGACATACGGTAAATGTTTATATTGTAACAGGTCCAACAAATTGATTTATAAATTAATTAAATTAAATAAATAATAAATTATTTTAATGAAGAAATGGATACATTTAATTAAAACAATAACCAAACATTCAAATAATATTCGGAATCCATTGTAAATTAATAGCCAACAAATATAGAGAAGTGGGCAGGTATATTTGTCCCAGGCAGTCGTTCAAAATCATAAACAACATTCCTTTCATTGTTAGCGAGACAGATAAGACATGTGCAGTCTCGTCGTCGGACGAATCCATCTGGCGATCTAGAGAGGTGTCACTGTGACATGCACTGGTCGAGTCCAAGGTAGATGAGAGATGCTATTGGCTGACGGAAATTAGCCTCGAAATAAGAGAGACATTATTGGCTGAAGGCCAAGTACTCTCGAACCGGGTGCCCTCGATTGCAACGGACTGGAGACTGACAACAGCCTCGTTCACTCTTAGCGATGACATAGAATAAGGAAGTATCCAAGCTGCGGTGATGCAGCAGTAAATTTTCTTTTGTGACCGCGTGTGACTGTTTGAGTTTAAAATATAATTTGTATTGTTGTGAAAGTATATATCTTTAAAAGATAATTATGTAGTTCAGATCTTTTATTATATTTTTTGTGTAAATTTAATACAAACCCTAGATCATGAAGAAGGCAACCACGTGGAGAGCAATAGACAAAGAAGAGACAATAAGATAAGTTTTAGTTATAAAATAATTTAATATTGTTTTTGAGAAATCAGTTTTAAATAGATAACTTTCAATTTTGTAAAATTTAATTTCATATACCTATTCAAAGAAAAAAGAATGTATTAAATTAAATTAGCTTTTTCAAACAAGAGTCTTTATTCATTGTAATCTACAGCCTCACCGATTTACCCATAAATTTAACCCTGAGATAAGAGAATTAAATTTAATTTGCATAATTTTTTATCAAATTAACAAAAAATTTAAATTAATGTAACTCAACTCACAGGAGGAGACGTTACAATATTGCTGTGGATTAGACACCTTCCTTTTACTCAAATATGCTTTCCGAAGTGGCACTTTTCCGTTCTTTGGAAATCTTTGTCCTATTTGAAGTTATTCTTTCCTTAAAATATTTTATTTTGCTATTTTACTATGTTCCTAGGGTTTTCCAGTTTTTAATTGGTTTTTCTGCTATGTTTAACTCACTTAAATCGTCCTGAAGTTTCTTATAAAAATAAACCCTTTTGTATGTAATTATATAATAGATAATATAAAAAAACACATTGAATAAATTATGTGTAATTTTATCCATCCTAAGAATATGTGAGTAAAAATGTATTCCTGCTTTTCTCATAATGTCTAAATTTCATTTTATACAGGCTTTTTGTATATTTTAACTTTACTTTGTTAATTTTAAATTATGAACCAACTACTACTTTTCTAACCTTTTTTATTTTTTCGAACTATCTGAATGTCTCACTAAGTTGAGTTTAAGTATTTTAGAAGCATACAGAGCTTTCTGTTATATTAATGTGATTTTAAGTTTCAGATCATTATTTTACGATATTAAATTATTATTATTTGTCTGCTTGGTTAACGGAAATTCAACTAATTTTTTGTACCATTCTTTATTTATTTCTGTTTCTTCGCATTCCAACCAATCCATCTGCTTATATATATAGAAAATTATTGAATGTATATATATATATATATAAAATGTGGTCAAATCTTTCTATTTCTTCACTTCTTATTGTATCGTTTTAGGGTAATTTTGAAACGTTTTGATAGTATCTAGTTAAAAATGTATGTAATTAGTCAAATTTTCACTGCTTGTTTTCTTTAGTTCTTTAATTTAAATTTCTACTTTGAACCAATCTTAGCAAAAGTGCCATATTGTCTACAAATACCAGCAAGTTGCATTTTAAGCCTTTTGTTCGTATTTTATTTTCCAATTTATTTTAGGGTTTTGATTCCCATTGTCTTACCACTTTTTCTAAAGCACAATTAATTATAGAGAACCAGTGTCTATCCATCTGGTCCAATTTTTAATCAGAAATTGTTAAATTGTACCTTAAAAATTCTAACCTTATTCTAAGGTACAAAAACCACAATTTTTTACCTTAGAATAAGTGGTTGTTAGGCTCAAATGTATTATTTAGTAGTTTTGCTTTCTAAACCTAAGTAGTTTTGCTATATAAACCTAATTGTATTAGTACTGCTTTTAGGGGAATTAAATTATTTCGTATGTTTTTTTAATCGATAAAACATATTATACTAGATTTATTTTAAAGCTTAGAATAATGCATTGTGCTTTAAAGGTTGAATATCTACCCTAAACACGATATGCTTCTTATAAAACCACCTTAATAATTATTGAGCTGAAACCTGAATTTGCTTTGGTTTAATTATTTAGAGTTAATTTTAATACAACTTTAAATGTTACTTATGCGAGTAAAATAATTGTTCTGTAGTTATTTGGATTATATTTTTAGCCTTTATATGTTGCGAATATATTAAATATCAGATATATGGGTATATTCTTTCCCAAATTTGTTGAGCGATGTCTAATCACGAATTTCTTTCATTTAAATGTGCTTTTTTACCAATTTCAGCTACCATTAACCCTTCGTTAGACACCTTTTTCGTCTTAAGGTATGATATTAATTGTTCAACCTTTACTATACACTAGTCCAAACAAATTAAATAAATAAAACATTTTGTGAAATTGTCAAAATTATAGCTGGATAGTAATTTACTGTGTATTTTATTCAAATACTGTATAACTAATTAAACAAGCTTTAAGGAATATCGAGTAATAGCAAATGATAAGTCAACATACAAAATACAATTTTATTTATAAGTGCTGTGAAATATAATATGTATAAATAATATGAAAATAACATTTAATCTAGTAATAGATATTTGCATCTTCTTTAATATAAATGTTTAAAAGTCACATTCTCTCGTTAATATCCGTCAGATACTAAGAAACCAGTTTTATTAAAAAAAATATATATTTTTGTACATATATCAATAAAGATACAATATCATCCTGCGTGTTTGCTAGAAAGCATAATACAAGTGGGGAGCATTCTAATAAAGTCGACACACGACAGTCTATTAGAGTATAAAGGACCCTCCCCCACCCTCTCTTAGCCTTATCCATCCCACCTACTTCCACTTGAGATAAGACAAAGTGGCAGTAATGGCGTGCATAAACCTCCCTCCTAGATTTATATTCATATTATAGATGGCTTAAAAAGTAACTGGGAAATAAATATCAATTTATTACAAAGTCGTTTTAGAGCTTTCTAATAATTTAATCAATACAAATTACTATTCTTTCAGTAGTATTTAGCCCATAACATAACACATATTTTATGAATTGCCTTTAAATCAGACTTAAAATATTAGTTGATTCTAAATTAACACTTACATGATGTTAGAAAAAATGTGTACGGGCCGTTGTTTTTTTTTTCTTTTTTTTCTAGAAACACATTGTAGTTACGATTTGTTAATTTTTCTTCTAATTTTATACATAATAACATGCAGCTTATCAAATAAATCGCTCTAACAAAGTATGTTAATTGAGAAAGCAACTATGTTAATGCATGGTACAAGTATGGTAATACATGAAAAATGTGGTACGAGCAATATACACTCTTAATACATACTTTTATAATGCAATTTAACTAACATAAGCTTTATCATATATAATAACAATAATAACCACGAGGAAAGGAAAATAAACTAAGGAGGACCATTTATATAAAGCAGACTAGAATAGTAAACAAAAATGCTGAGGCAATTAATGTAGAGCTAAGGTGCTCAAAATGGTATATATAAAGTGTTAACGTAAGAGGAGAACGCCGGGATAGAGTAAACAAATTACAAATGGCATCAATTAAAAAAAAAATATATATATACATATATATATATATATATATATACATTTTTGTGACGTGTTTTTAAAATTGCAAACTGTGACTAACAACACTTGTTCCGTCTAGTCTATATATATTTTTGTTTTTTTTTTACGAAAAATGCATACAACAAGAATAGTGTAACCTATTAATTTTAAATGTTATAAACTTGTTTAAATTATCAATTACCAAACTAACATAAACTAGGTTTTATTTATTTAAAATGGTGGCCATTCCACGTTTAACTTTACATTCCTTGTAAATACACCAATTAACCATTTATAATGGCCATTATTTTGAAACGGCTAACGATAAGTCAATGGCTATTTTTTTTTCTAATTTATTGATGTTGATGTAAACATTTGTGCAAAACTTCAAGTCACCAGTCAAACCTTTCTTGATTTATTAGTATTTTTGTAAAACAAGATATAGATATTAAAAAGAACGGAATTCAACTAAATGTTATTCTTAATGTATGTTATAAATTATGTGTTTAATCAAAAAATAAACAATCTGATAACCTTTCTTATGACACCCTATACACCAAATATTATTTAATATTTTAAGGGGTTTGTATCGATCTGTTTGTAAATTGAGGATAATTATTTCATATTACTAGTAAATTTATCAATATCAATTAATAATAATATATACCAACTAACCAAATAAATATTCTATCAACACATAACTGAAATAATATTTTATCACGTTCTACTGTTTTAAAGCGTTGGCTTACCATATTTATGTTTATTCTTTTTATATCGGTTTATGATATGGGGCACTAATTTATGGTTTCAATTATCTTGTTTCAATAATATTTATAGTTAATCAGTCTACGTTTTATAGACTAATTAGTTATAGAAAATTATATTGTGGAAGCGCTTACTATTTTATCAAGTAAGGTTTAGTTTCAATTCGTGATGATGCTTATGAATATTTATAGTTCTTAAAATAATTTGTTTTAGTTAAATAGTTTGTCAAAAGCAAACAAAAAATAAAATATGTATAACATTTATTTTGTTAAAAATGCAAATTCCCATACTCTTACTAAACAAATTTTAATATGAACATATTGAAGAAGTAGTTTGTTAGTTTTAAAAATATCGGTATAACCTGATACAACAAAACTTTAGATATATTTAAATTAATCGATTACAACTTGTTTCCGTTTGTAAAAGTAAGCCCTGTCTGCATTCACAGTGGACACACTTTTCATTACTCTTTAATATAATTTATGTTTTGAAATGGAATATTTTACGATCATAAACTCACCAAACATAGAACGAAAAGTACAATTTCAGAATGTACAGAAAATTGATCAAAACTGTTGTAATTGAGAAAAATATATACTACCTTGTTCAATCACTTTTATTTCATATACTACATGTTTCGATCCTTAGATCATCTTTAGGTGTAAATTGCAACAAATCTTGAAGGCATCAATAAAAATTTAAATTAGTTAAAACTTATTAAATTGAAAATACATAAAATAATAAACTGTTTTGGTTAGCTAGTGGTGTCTAGATATTTTCTTGTTATATTTATTAGTTATGTACCTTTTCTTTGTTTTTGTATATATCTATCAAATATAATGTTAGATTGGAAAGATATTTGGTCGTTAAGTAAAACTGTTATAACGTTGACGTACATATATAACAGATTTAATAAGAATGGTTAAAAATCCTTTAAATTTAAAACATTAGATAATGTAATACTGAAACTAATGTATTCATTAAACTATATTTCACTGCAAAAATTATCTAATTAATTGTAAATGCCATTGTATGTGTATGGAAGGGTGGGTGGGTCAATAACATTGTATGTGTATGGGAGGGTGGGTGGGTCAATAACGTTGTATGTGTATGGGAGTGTGGGGGTCAATAACATTGTATGTGTATGGAAGGGTGGGTGGGTCAATAACATTGTATGTGTATGGGAGGGTGGTGGGTCAATAACATTGTAGGTGTATGGGAGGGTGGGTGGGTCAATAACATTGTATGCGTATAGGAGGGTGGGTGGGTAAATAATAGAATACAGATAAATAAGGATAAGAGCAGAAATATTGTATTAAGTAATTTTTTCTATGCTCAATATGTAGTTTTCAATATTAACATTTATTTTATTTTACATTATTTTGTTTACAGGGGATGAACATATTTTATACGATATGAAACTGTAATACTATACAATATGTTCTATAATGTTTCTTTATAGTGTTACGATCCAAGAGGGTCCTAAATAAGAACTCAAATCTTTCATTTGATACTATCTGCTTCCTTTTATCAAACAGGAAATGGAACCTCCCGCCCACCCAAACACGTACTGTGGTACTGAACCACCCACCCACCACGTACATATGTACTCTACTCACCTACTAATTAACCAGTTTCTTGAAATTATAAAAGTCATAAATGGACATAACTTATAGCCAACTTAGAGTTGGCAAGCGCAAAGTTCATTAGGCTGGAGCAAGATATCACAGTTGATGTTTATATACTATAAAAAATTAAAATTATGTAGTTCGTAATCAATAGTGGAGTGATTTAAATATTAGTAGGATATCAAACTTATATTTATACCTATCTTATCACATCATCAACAAAGTTTTACAAAAAATAAGTATACATTTTCTATTTTCATTTGAAGAACACGTGCAGTCTTACAAATGATATTTTAGTACGTTACAAAATATATACAAGTATTTATTTTCCCTTACCTGTGGACCTGTGGACCGCACCTGTGGAATTTTTCAAATTGTATTAAAACGATGTTGAGGGACAACAGTTTAAAAAATAATTATAAAAAAAGTTTAATTTTATTTAAATTAATTAATTATTTTAATTAGGTCAAAATTAAGTCTTCATATTATAAGTGTAGTTAAGGATAATAGACAGAATAAAGGAGTTTTGCTAATTATATTTCATTCATATATGTAGTAAAGAAATTCAATCACTAATGCTTATAATAAGATCTATTAGTTACGAAATACCTAAAAACCCGAAACACCGGAGTAATGGCATGTCTCAAGTATAAATACCAGTTATATAGGGAGGGTCTTTATCAGATCTGTCAAGATAGCGGGGTAGCAGTGAGCCTCGCGTGTTGGTCCTCCCCTCTAATTGGAGTTGGGGATGTAAAGTAACCTCTTAGTTACGCCTTTTACTCAAACCACCATCTGCAATACTACAGACAAACTTTCCATTTTCTACTGCATAAGGTTAATGAAACCCATTTTCAAAAGTATAGTCTACAAAATATTTATCAATAGTTATCGTATGCAACTATATATTACTTGACTTTCACCATATATATATATAATAACAAAACATTTAATAAAAGTATATACATACATATATATATATATATATATATATATATATATATATATATATATATATATATGTATATACTTTTATTAAATGTTTTGTTCAATTAGATAACGTGCTGCATTCAAGCGTATGCGATTGTATCATCGATATGTAATAAAAAAAATGTTTATTTTATTTTTCCAATCAATTTTCTACCAGTATTATGAAATATTTTTTAATATTATATCCACATATTATTGTATATTATTTTAAATATTATGGATATAAATAATGTCCTGCCTTACGCAGGTAATGTTTTTTTGAAAAAATATCTTTTAGTAAAAACAAAAAATTACAATTTATTTCAGAGGCATTAGTTAGTACTACAATTAATAATAAGTCATACATTTGTTATAAATTGTAAACTTACTCTACTCAACATAACAATATTTATTTTTATTTTTTATTTTTTTTTATAGAAATAAATATGTGCAGCCTTCTCTCTTCATCTTTATTTGAATATGTATTACTTTTTCCAATTGTTAATCCTTACTGTACCATTATCAAACCATTAAAGCCTATACATTAATCACAGTCAATAATGTGCTTGTGCACTTCCAACTCATATTCTTCAATTATTTTAGAAACTGTACTATATAGTAGTCGTACTTTTTTTTATTGCCAAACTTAAGAAATAAAAATAAAAATGTTTGCTTATAAGGTATATATAATTTTGTGATGTAGGTGTTGGATATAATTGGAGGATATTTTGCATGTTTCAGAAGCAAAAGTAGGTCATAGTCTTTATCAGTAATGTCGAGATTAGCAGATAGCAATCATCCTTGCGTGATAGTCATTTTCCTCAGTTAAAGTTACTGATTTTTAAGGAATACCATATTTGGGGCTTTACCAACTCCATCACAGATAGTTCCAAAGACAAACAGTTATAACATTCATTTATATACTTATACATCAATGTCCACTAGACTCATTCAAAGAGAAAAATAACCACAGTTTATATTCTTATGACGTCAGAGAACACCTCAGGGGCTTTATAAATAGAATACAACTAATGAATATATTTGATCATCTGTAGTTAAATGTACTATGTTTATCTTAGAGGATTTTTGGGGAATAAAGGGAAGGAATGACAACGGTGCAGGCATTTGTATCGCGTGTCAAACTCGAGAAATAACTTCTTGACACTGTAATCTGTCATAAATTCTGCACACTATTGGAAGTGACCTCTGTTACTCTCTTCTCCAAGCCTCATTTTTGTATGGTAACTACGTTGCTTGATTGTTTATACATTCTTTATTCATATTATCCATGAGAGTTTCTGAATAAAACCATAATAGATAATAACCAGGGCAACTAAGTGACCTACAATATATGAAATCCGAACTAAGTAATATCGGTCTGATTTTCAGCTAAATGACAAGCCCGATACTGTGATGACAAGCCGAAATTACAAGCCGGATGTTGTAATGAAATGTCCACTTTACAACATCTGACCACTGACTACTACCCGACACGGACACCCCAAACTTCTCTAGTAGTGCCCTGATCAATGACAACCATGTTGCGTTGAAATATCCGAACAAAGAACCTATACATTAAAATCTCCACAGCAGTTAGTTCCTAAGTAGCTGGGTTACAGCACTGCACCACTAAAGCCCAATGAAATAATTTATTACATGTTATCTGTTTTAAAACTCCCTGTGGGCTTTTAATAAATTATTAGGAACATTTATCATCAATTTAAAATTTATGTCAGTTCAGTTCTAAAACTTCTACAAGTCTCACAGAAATTCTCAGTTAACATAATAAAGCTAGTACAAATTTATGAAACTAGATTTTACCTAAACATGTAAATAGATTAACGCTATCTATCTATAAATTTAATACATTTTTACTAACGATTATACATTTAAATATTAACAACGCAAGATTACTTTTAACCAGTTGCCTATTCTCGATGTGATTTTATAACATTTTGTGAAATAAATTATGAAAATATTTAGACTTAAAAAAACATACTAACGTTCAGATAGTGGATTTATTTGGTACGGTGCATCATCAGATGTTGATTTTAAATTTGAAAGATGTTGGGATTTAGGTCTAAGTATTATAAGTTTCAGTAAAATGATATAGAATAGAAATAAAAACTAATAAGAAAACATAATAAGAAATAAAAAAATAGAGAAAAAGAGGATATCCCTTTCCTTACTGTTCCCACTTTTTCTCTCTACACGAAACTGTTGATAAGAAGCAACGATCCAAGATTATGGCAAATGACTTCAAGGGTAGTCATTACATGGGGTTGCATGTTACTGCGCCACGATCCTTCAACTGATACAAAATACCTTGGAGGAGATGATTTTCCATAAGTGAATATGTATTAATTTATGTCATGGCACAAATTCAATATCTCATTTATTTTATATCGAGCAAAGAAAAACAAATCTGTGTTATAATATAAAAACAATGATGGGTTGTTCTTTATGTTCCATGGATAAATACCATTTGAACAGTTCGTAGTAAATACACACTTGCCTGAAGTTACGGCATTCAAGCTGCAATGGTGACACGGCTTTTTCCCAAGCTTTACGAATCTGAAAAGTATACAAGTTTGGTAAACGTCACTAAACACAAATTTACTGTAGTATAAGAAGTCTTCAGAATATACGAAATATTATGGTGATAAATATTTGTAAACCACGTTCATTGAATCCAACTGAGTAGAGTTAATCCATTCTGGCCCAATTAAGTAAACCACCTCTGTGAATCCCACAGGTGAATCAACTTAATATTACGCACGTATAAATAGTAGATTTGCGTTGCCTATTGCTTTTACAAACTGATAAATATAGCTTGTGAATGAGACTTGAATTCCAGTTTATTATTGCTTTGGAGTTGGTAAACTAGTAAATAACACACTCATAACGCTTCAAATAAAACCGAAATTAATTTGTAAAACCGATTTGGACACAATTCACCCCACCACTTTGAAACACAATAGTACACTAAACACATTCCTAATGCACATCATGGTATTGTGAGAGTCCCTTCACAGATAATAGTATTTGGGATTATCTGTTGAAATAAGTAAATTTCTTATTTATGGGTTTTTATTTATATAAATAATATTTATAATTGTTAATTGCAGCAAATAGTTTTAATATCCGTAAACAACATTAGAACAGTTTATAAAGCCACACTATGGTGACTCAGAGCCGGTATTGACAGGGTCTAGTTGATTGGAAACAGTCCTCGCGATAATCCTACATTCATGTTTGTAGGTCTTTCAAGTGTACAGTGATAAAACCCTCTATCTACAGACAAACGAACACTTTGTGAGGTCGACAGTAGCTTTGTTCTACCGAGAATTGCTTCGTCAGCATGAATCCAAGTACTTGGATGTCATTCTCATTAATCAGTTATTGAATGAGGGTGAATTTATCCCTGGCTATAATAATCTATATGCTCTAGATATTATACATTATTTTATAGAACATCTTAGAAATGCTTGAATAACTATTGATTATTTTTTTTAATCTAGAACTAAACATTTGTTTTATTTTCATTTAAAAGCATATAGACTGTAAATACTACAAATTCAGCATAGTTAACAAATTATGTATAATTTACATTATTTGATTTTTCACGTTTAATTTATAATTATAAAACTAAAATATAAACTAAAGGAAAAATTTATCATTTATTGTTAAATTAATATCATTATTATTAATAATTAAATAGAAGTTATAGCAAGATGAAAACTAAAATAAACAACAATGACAAATGAAAAACTTGTTTTAATTTAAACATTTAAAGAAATTTAAAACACAAAGAAGAATACCAGAATGAAATAAAATGATCTCATGCTCATTTATAATCAGGATTTGCTGTCCAATTCTTAGTTACTAATTGCAGATATGATAAGTTGAAGTGAGTGGTTTTTTATAATAAAAACCTTAATCATGATAATATGTAACAAAGTAAAAAAATTATTAACTTAACAGAATAATTATTTTTTACTTTGTGAATTATCTGATTTGTTTTTTGTGGAACAATTAATATATATGTGTGTGACAATATTTATTAAAAATGTAATTTTTTATGGTTTTCACCTTTTTAGTCACTATTGTA
>JAQJVL010005419.1:0-35524 GCA_035578905.1 Stictocephala bisonia | reverse complement strand
AGGTGGTTGTAGAATCGAATGCCAATCTGGTCAGGATTAGAGACTTGAGTCTTCCTCAGTCGGCAGTGGGCAACTACCATTGTCTACTACGTATCTCCCTCGTGTGTCATGATTGTGCTCCTGAATTCTGGTTGGCAGCGTATTCAAACGGCTCTTCACGTTGGTCAGCACAGTGAAAACATACTATGAAGGGAAGGTCAAGGTGCCAACACACTTAACCTTCCCTTTGCAAGAGTCCTTGTAACCCAATCTACAGACTATACGGATTGCTGACTTCTGAAGTTTGAAAATAACGTCTGTATGAGGAGAAGAACCTCAAGCCATTATGCCGCAGTTCAAGATGCTGAAGAAGCATGCAAAGTAAACTGTCCTCAATATGTCGTAATCAACAGAATCTGGTAGAAGTAAATTGGTTCTTGCCAGTTTCTTTGCCATTTCTGGATATGTGGCTCTTCCATGTGATGATAATTGTACTATGTTTAAATATCATCACAATTGTACTATGTTCCAAGTTTTTAAACATACTCAAAGTTCAATTTAAAAGTGGGTAACCATAGAATTTGATAATATTCCCTCGAGCATAAGGGTTTTGGTTTCCTGAGGCCAACTTCATTACAGATTATTGGTGGCTCCCTAACTTTCCCAATGGTCCATGGCCACCTTAAATAATTAAGCGTTCCACATAAACTTTCACGTTTAGAACTTGACCGAAACGTCCACTCTAAAATAACCTCTACCTGATCATTTCGTAACTTTATAGTATCTCTCAGTAACTGAAGAGGTTAAGTGAATAAGATAAAATAATTCTTAGGTGTGCAAAAAATATACTATGCTCTATAAACGTACATACAGTAAAAAAAAAGTAGCACGATTTTATAACTATTCCATCTTTAAATTGACAATGTCAACATCGTGCTGTTACATTTATTTTAAAATATAAATCAATGAAATAATGTTTTTTTTCACATAAAACTTTCCACTTTAAGTATATTGGTAATACAGATTATTACATCACAGTCTTATTATTTATTCATTTTATGACCTTTTTTTAATTCAAACCCTACAAAATATAAATGTTTATAGCCAATAGGATGAAAATAATTAACAATGAGGGAATGAATATGTATAATAAAATCTGTTCTAAGTCTTAAACTTTGGAGAAATGCACTATTTTTCTGATAATATATATTTTTCTTTCAGTTCTTTAGTTTAATTGACTGTTAAAAAAAAACTTAAAATAATTATAAGCAAATATATAAGACTTAATTATAATAATCTATATTATGTAATGACCAATCATTAAAAATAATACCATTACATCCTTAAAAATAAGTATATTAATTATTAATTCATAAAATAACACATATTAATATCTTTTTAGTTATAATTAAATTTATATAATTAAGTATAATATATATATATAAATTAAAACAATTAAATCAGTTTTTTTTATTGATACTACGATCATTTTTTCATTATTTATTCTGGTCAGTATAATCTCAAAACAATCTAATACTACAATATAAAATCACTTGTTGTGATTGTTTCCTGAAAAAACAATCTACGGAGTACCTGAGATCGCACCTTTTGGTAAATCCCGATTCAAGTATTCCTCCACTGGTGTATAGAACATTTAATTTTTTTTGAAAAAGGGTTTAAAATAATAAGTGAGTACATATTTGTATTAAAATTTTAAAAATCTAGTCTTATCTGATGATAACCGTATTTAAGATTCGAATTGTTTGGTTTAAAAATGTATCGCATATTCATAAAAACTTTTACTTCTACCCATCAAGAGCACATTTAACGTACACACCCTCAATGCAAACAGGGATATTTTCCGTTAATTCACTACCATAACTTAGGTTAACATAACACAAATAAACCAAACCTAACATAACATACTGAACCTAACCAAAGCTAACATAACCTAAACAAACCTAACATAAGCTAACCAAAGTATTGGTAGTGAATTAACGGAAAAGGTCCGCGAACGATTTTCGTATTATGTGAATATAATTTTTATCTTAATTAATATAGATCGTTGGTTGTCTAAAGTATACTTTATTTCTGTAATAAACTAATAATACGCGCTTTTTTAACAGTAGACAAGATTAAGATTATGAGTTGAATTAATAAAAAAACATTGTCTGCGTCGGACCAGACGGGGGAAGTTATACCGTAGACCTTCTATTATCTATATATATATATATATATAAAATCCAATGTATGTTTGTCTGTCTATCCTTTATGCGCTACCAAACCGTCCAGCCGATCACCATGAAACTTGGGGAAGTTGTTCTATATATCCCAGGGAAGGTTTCTGTCCTATTCCCGTTTCTTTAATCCCTCAGGGCTCCATCCCTTGGACTTCTAAAGTTTCAATGTTAATCAAATAGCAGGATGCATGAAGGTATAATAAGAAAAATATAAAAAGAATATCAGTTGTGGGTTTTAAATATGTTAAAATTATACTGTTTATATTTTTATGTTTTGATTTCTTGTGAAGCTATATTAATTGATTGATTTATTTGATTAACAGCTGTTAAATAAAAAAAACAATCGATTAATCGATAGTTCTTAAAAATTTGTTCTTAATTTTCAGCGTGACGCGGTTTCTCGACCAACATCCCATCCCAAAGTGTCTAACGGGCGCAAAGAAGTATAACTTCAAAAATCACAATAAAACCATAATATTGTATGTATTAAATGGTTTTGTTAGTAATTGTCAAATAATGTAAGTTAGTTACTCGAACTCATAAATAGCTATATAGTTCCATTAAAACCAGTACAGAAATGAGGAAGCCATAAAGAAACTAACTATAAATGGAACGTGCTATTAAATGTGTGGGTGATAGACGAGAGCTTGGTCGGATAAACCAGGTACTTATTGATGTTATATTTATAATTGTTGTTGAGGGGTGAGTGGAGTATGTTAAGGGAGGTATAAGACTATAAGTGTCAAAAAATTGTGTACAATTGATGTTGTAGATTAAGAATGACTTCTTGAAACATTTGAATTTTATATTTACTTCAGGTGTATTACAACTATTACCTTAAATGCTCTACCAAACATCTATGTTTTATTGACGTTTACTCATTCATATGTGACATTGCTAGGAGATGTGTTATTTACCTAAAAAAAGAGACCCAATCAAAAAATACATTAATTGTGGAGTGTTGTTGTTGTTTTACTGCTCCTTGCGCTGCTTTCACATGTTTATTTCATCCATTTCGTATTGCTCTGTATTTCATTCTTGGTTTCAATGTGTAAAGACCACACCATTTTGTAGAAATATAATAACTGGGTTCTCAAACTGACGATGGTTTCCAGTCTCCTTCATGTGACTTCTCACTCTTTCTTATAAACTAAACAAAAAGCCACTAGAGCTGACATCAGATAAATCCAAACTGCTAAAATACACAAAACTATGATGTTTAGAGCAATATGAGTGACCTTAATCCAGAATATTCATCTATTTGTGTGATTTACCACAACTACACCGAACAGATCGTGACTTGTATATAATATATTTGGTGTATGTTTAAGCAGTTGGGGGGAAACGTTCCACCGCTCCACCAGCGTACGTACACCACGAGTGTGGCTAACTTCCACCTTCAAGCTCCTGTATGTGCTCCCAACATTGTTAGTTGTACAAAATATATGTTAGTATGACTGTTTATTGTCTACACTACTATTCTTTGCATTATTGTTTTTATTAATTATTATTTGAAAACGAAATATTAATTTAATTTTATCGTTAAAAGCTTGTTTAGTTAGTGTTGATAAAACCAATAAATGGCCACTACTACCAATAATGTAATGGGCACGGCTTATGACTACACAGTCAGCTTGTGGCAAACCCTCTCCTCTTATTTTTAATTAAAACGAGTTTTGGTTTATGGACAGCAAATTGTCGGAAGATTAGTTATCCCCCCTCTCTCTCTCTCTCACTCTCACTTTCACCATTCAGTGCATCTCTCTCACACTACCTTTCATCAAGCTGCAATATAAGCAGCTTAGCAATTAATATATTTGATACTGATTTATTTTTACTTTGTTTTTAGGAGTCTGTAAAATTTTTTAATCGTATGTAAGAGTGTATTAATCACATTTTGAATTAACATAATGTGAAGTGTTTGGTAAGTAAAAAGTTTGTTTTTAAGTTTAGGCACAGTCAAGACTAACCAAACTTCTCGGCTAAGTTCAGATATCATTCAATTTTCTAAACTTAAAAAACCTTCTGGATTTATGAAACAACTTCTTAATTTTTGTCCTTCAATTTATCAAACGTTTTTCATGTGATCACTATATTTTTATCGAAATGAAAATATAGTCCACGATTCTTTATAATACGTTTCCAGACGTATTCACTACCTAAAATACGTGTCTTTTAGATTTTCATTAGTATACATAAAAGTAATGACATTTTTGCAGGAAAAATTAAAATCCTTAAAAACTGTTTCTCCTAAATAATTAATTAATATATTTATGATTTTAAGTTACTCATTTATTTAATATTAAACTATAAACCCATTAAAAGAATAATACTGAAGTAAATATATTTATAGAAAAATACAGTCTTTAAATCTGACGAGACATCACATCTTCTAAAGAATGCGATCAGTTAAACTCTAATTCTATCAGACATTAACAATACAAGATCTAAATCCCTTCCCTTTTTTGAAAATGGATAGACTCACCTGTCACTGCAGTCGAATGGTCCGTTAATTTATTGCAGCTAAGAAGTATTCTTTTAATATACCTCATTGACAATACATTGATAAAAGATATTTTCAGAAAACACATTTACAATAGAGTAATTTATTGCTTCTGCACACAGTTTATTGAGCAGTTAAAACATTTTGAAAAGCGTTAATATAATATAACATGTGATTGTTCAAGAAACGCAGGAATGTACGCATTTTTACCACAGCCCCTACGTTTTATTCAGTAATACGAACTTATTCATTCAAGTCAGTCTTATTTATAGTTAGGTTCAATCCTGTTCGCCATCATAAGTTTGAATTATTCAAATCAGAACTTGTACTCTTGAATGATCCCCAGTGTTATTCACACTTGTTTGCACTTCCTTAGAAATGCAGATTGGGGTAGCTCGCAAACAAATCAAAAAGCCATTTGCAAGGGAAACTCATTACTTCATTCAATTTAATGTACGTAAATCGTGGATTTAATGTAGCTTAAATATACTCAGTATGATACGATTTAGTTGAGGAATCACGATACACAGTTATAATAGGTTTATAGGTAATAGTATGGCATTATAGTGGCCATAAAATAGGTAACACTGACATAGATGCTAGTTGTATTTAACGAATCAGACATTTTAAAAAAAGTGTTCACTATCCAGGTTACATTTAACTTTTAAATTAAATAAATAAAAAAAACGGATCTTTTCCGTTAACTCACTCCCAATATTTTCTTTTTCTTTCCAATAATACACTACAACTTGCTCAATAACTATTTCTAATAACTATTTACGTCCTCCGTGGTATTGCTTATCCGCTATAAATCCGATATCGCTGGCCTTATCTCATCGTTTTCAAACAACTTACACACAGAGAGCGTATTCAACGATAAGTCAATCATTAGATTTACCAGTTTGTGATCAACTTTAGTAGCCACCTAGCCTAACCTAGCCATAATTGTGATAAAAATGTAACTGAAAAGGTCCAAAAAACATTAAATGTCTAAGGAAACGTAATTATATTGATATTTCGTGAATATATCTCCAATATAGTACGTAGAAATGTATTAAAAGTGCACAAATTAATAATTAATTAATAAAAAACATAAGAAATAAATACGTTAATGTTAATTAATATCAGCCATGGTCACAAAAATTTTCCCACAAATTTTAACGAATGTGTCTGGATATATAATGTTAATACTTGACAGGAAATTGTTTGGTAGCTATAACATACCCTAGGTATTTTATTTTACTAGAATCGTCTAGATTATACACAACAATATACACATTTAATTATTTTTATAACAAGACAAGCTGTCACTTTATCTATTCTTATAATAACACTTTTTAATAATTAAATTACTGTCACAAGTAGAAGTAGTATTAAGTTATACGCTTTAATATTGCTTTAACATTAATAATACTTATCTAGTGGATTTTTACTATTTGGATACATATTTTCTGTTTACTATAATAAAGATATTTGTGATATTTATTTATTACTTAAATGGTTTTGACAATCGGATGCAGAAGAAATACTTTATTCGACGGAGATGCCTGTATTCCATTTCATATTTACACCTCGGAACACTTTAGACCGACAGCACTTCTTTTAATGACAGTACCATCAAAGGGGAATACACTCTTTAGACTTAATGGCGATATCTCTCACAATGGGACAAGTCACCCTGACTACTTCAACGATATTATCACCTGAAACCATTCCATTATTGGTACTGAATATAACTTATAACTTGAGGTTTAAAATATTACATTTTAACTGCTCTTATTCCAATTTTTTTGTAAAAAGTATTTTAAGTCCTAAATACAAATGTTATTTTCTAAAATTTGTTTTAAATAATCTGTAATCATTAATAAGCTTTATTAGAAAAATAATTCTAAAATATGTAAGTGGCTGGTAATGTCAATTAAATATTATACTGTTTTTAATTTTATCGTAAAATCACATGCTTCAGGAAAATACTAAGTCTTGAGTATTTATGAAACGATATGTTATTTAACTTATAATATATTTGTTATCAAGAGGTATAAGTAGTGTAATTTGCCGGTGCTGGCTCACATAAATCAAATGGTTTGACAGGTGAGTTTTGTGACGTCACGGTGACGTCACAATGACGTCATGGTGACGTAGGTTAGTACGTCACAGGGATAATTTGTGGGTCAAGGTCATTTGTGTGTTTTTTGAAAAAGGCTTCTTGGACAGAACGACTGTTCTGTCCAAGAAGCCTTTTTCTTTTACTTTATTTAAAATATTACAAATTTTTACAATATGTACATCTTACAGACTAAACCTACAGTAATAAACTACTTAGTGCTGGCTCAGGATCTGGGTGATGTGTTCTCCTTGTCTGAGTCGTCTTTGAGTACATCGGCCCGAAGTCCGCTGTAGAGCTTGCAACTTCTTCACTCCCCATCATCTGCCTCAGTACTGCATTGTACAACTCCTCCCCACACTCGTCAGCTCCGATGCGGTCTAGTAACTTAAGGAAGTCGTCTTCGCGATGTAACACATCGCTACAAATGCAATAAATAGGCCCGAAAGTTGCCTCAGGGTTCGACCACATGCAGTGAGTGAAATGTTGACCGTACTTTGTAACTTTGGATTTAGTACAATTCATTCGAAACTTAGTACTCTCAATACTCTGCGCTATTGCACCCATAGCGTTCAACTTTTCCAGCGCCTCAGAACTCCAAGAAGATTTTGCCAACCTGGCGTTAAGCAACACCAGCTCCATATTTGTGTTCATATTGAATGTGATTGATTCGACTGCTGGCGTGCAAGTGATGTTAGAAAGCAGCGAACTGTAATATATAAGAGGAAATTCATGGTGGGGGTAACATCATGTGGTGGGGTTTGCATGAATCCTCCTAGCGTGGTAAATTTCGTCTAAAGTCTAAAATCCCCGTCATATAGACTATAAATGCTTCAACATCAGTCTTAACGCGGGATTTCGATCCAACTTAATTTAAAACCTTCATTTTTACACTACTCACAAACAGAAATCTACGAGTAAATACAGAGCTAAAGTGTGAAACGTAATGTAAGAGGTAAAACCTAAAAAGTTCACCAAGTTTTTTCCTAACGATGTTACCGAACCCCTTTAATACACCTACTGTTATAGGACGATGGTTAAAATATAGCAATATGATAGTGCTAAACAAATACTACAACTTTTAACTTAACACGGGTTTTTGATTCAACTTGTTCTTAAACCCTCACTTTTACACTACTCACAAACAACAATTTTAAATAGAAGCCTAAAGAGTGATACGTAATGTAAGAAAACAAAAGGCAAAATCCTAAATAATCACGACATTTTTCCCGAACGGTGTTGTAGAAACCCTTTATTACACCTACTGTTATAGAACGATGGTTAAAATATAGCAATATAATAGTGCTAAACAAATACTACAACTTTTATCTTAACACGGGTTTTTGATTATACTTGTTCTTAAACCCTCATTTTTACACTACTCACAAACAACAATTTTAAATAGAAGCCTAAAGAGTGATAGGTAATGTAAGAAAACAAAAGGCAAAAACCTAAATAATCACAACATTTTTCCCGAACGGTGTTGTAGAAACCCTTTATTACACCTACTGTTATAGAACTATGGTTAAATATAGGAAAAATGATAGTACTAAACCAATACGACAACTTTAAGCTCAACATAGGAGCACAATCTTATTCAAAGATAAAGTTTGCAGAGCATAAACAATACGAGCCATCCTCAACAAGTGTTATTGCAGAGTGTAAACAATACGAGCCATCCTTAACCGATGTCTGGACATCTTGACCGGACATTCAACTCAGGTGGGAGCCTCGCGCGTTCACACGCTCCCCACTCCTACAAGCCTGTACACAGGGACAGCAAACATCACATCTTCAAGCTCCGTTGCCGGAGCAGGTCATCGGTGCTACGCAGCTCCAGCCACCCCAGCCTCCGCAGATAGCTCTAGCAAGCCTCCGACCTCTTCAAGCAGCTCGGCCAAGGACAGCAGCCTACTCCAGTCCTTTCCCGGGATAGCAGCCAATCCAGAGTTGGCTCAGACATCTATCTCCTATTACCGTTCCTTAAGTCATTTGTTTACGGACACCAAACCGGCTCAAATGGCTTATCCTTGCTTACTGTCGTTCTGAGGTCTCCAAACCACCCGGCAGTAGGCACCCCGGCTCAAACATCTATCTCCTATTACCGTTCCTTAAGTCATTTGTTTACGGACACCAAACCGGCTCAAATGGCTTATCCTTGCTTACTGTCGTTCTGAGGTCTCCAAACCACCCGGCAGTAGGCACCCCTGTCATTATTTATGTGTATTTACTAATGAAACATGTGTTCTCTTTCAGAACTCTTCCCCTCTTCCTTTTACTGTTATGTAGTGCATGCTTAATCTTTCTTCCTGTACTGTTAGTTATCTAGTGCATGCTTGATTTATCTTGCTTTAGTAGCTAGTGCATAAAGCTTATTTTATATTATTACACAAACACACACACACACACACACACACACACACACACACACACACACACACACACACACGGAATAACCCCAATGGCCAAAGGCTTTTTTTTTTTTTTTTTTTTTTTTTTTTTTAACTTTTAAAAAATTGATGTTTGTGAGTAGTGTAAAATGACGGAACTGGAGCAAGTCGGTTCAAAATCCAGTTTTAGGATAAAAGTTGCTGTATTGGTTACTAGAACCATTTTGTTAGACTTAAACGTAGTTCTATCATAGTAGATGTATTAAAGGGGTTTTAGGAATCGTGAGTAGCGGAACTTTTCGGTATTGCAGTAGGTCTGACCAAAATCTCGTATTTGTTAATTAGGATCATTTTGTCACATTTTAAACATAGTTCTATCAAAGTAGGTATATTAAGGGAAATGTTCAACAACATTAAACTGGATTTTTTTTTTTAATTTTATTATGTCCTTGACCTACTTTCGAAAGTGAATTATAGCTAAAACATGTACCTTCTTTTTATAAGATTTTACGAGACCTCCTCTCTTACGAATTGTTAGATATTCTCAGCTCTGGATCCGCATCACAGTCTTTAACCCAACCACCAAAGTGATCTCTTAGAACAACAATGATTCCTTCAACGATACAAGTCTGTATTTATGTAAGACCTACACCTTCCCGATTGGAGAAAACTCAACAACCAATCACAGCAAAGCCACGCCCCCTACTGAATAGAGAAAACTAGGATCGCAGCCTGCAGGAATCATTCGCTTACCAGCATCTACCATAGCACCAGCATCTACCACAACCATCTTCTACTATGGACCCCAGCGTGAGGAAGCCAACCCTGCCACTACGTCTGGGAAGCCGTCCGCAGAGGTCTATCCTGAAGCAGGCCCTAGAGGCGGCCGACATAGACTTAGAAAAGCTGGGAAGATCCCGCAAGCAGCTTTTCCCCTACTAAATCTGTCTGCCTCAACCGAGACTTTTTCCTGCCTCCGTCGCTACAATACCACTGCCTTCGCCTTCGACTACTGCCCGCCCTCTACCAACCGCTGCATCTCTTACAATACCACTACCTTCGCCTTTGAGTACTGCCCACCCTTACCAGCCGCTGCATCTCCCCACAATACCACTGCTTTCGCCTTCGACTACTGCCCGCCCTCTACCAGCTACTGCATCTCTTTTTTCTCCGCTGTCTCTTCTGTCTCCGCTACCTCCCACTCCGCCTTTGAGGAAACTGAAAGCCTTCAGAAGAGTGCCAGAAGGCGTGCAGAGCTCCAAGACCTCCTTGCACGCACCTGTTCCTCGCGCGGGGGTAAGAAAGGTGAGATATGTGGAAAGCCAAGCGCTCTTGTGGAGGAGTATTGTGTGCGAGACACAAGCCGAAGCGAACGGCTCCTGCAGCAACGGCAACTCCCTTCAAGCGGCTGCGAATAAACCGGCTTAAATCCGGGAAACGCTATTTCTATGTTCAGCGTATTTCAGATCGCGAAGTAGCCTTGGAATGTAGTGGTAAACGCTACAAACTGAAGTTACCTCGTGGACTGATAAACCCTGAACATCTAAATAACGCGACACTATATTATTTCGCAAACAGCTTGGGGACATCAGAGTGGAGACTTTGCTCCCTCTAACACCCTACTTCCTTAAGCCTTCTTCCATTCTATCAAACGGTCCTTTTCAGGACCCAAACGGCCCTTTTCAGGGCCTAACATTTTTAACTGATTAATGACCTTGACCTACTTACAAACAACCAATCAGAAGAGACCCCCCACTCTCGCGAGCTCTATATATACGCGCACCACTTGAAGACGGTATCATTTCTTCAAGCTCCACTGCCAGAATCAACATCTCCTAGATCAGCGCCTCTTCAAGCAGCCCACTCCAGAACCTCTGCCTGCCCGCCTGCCTACAGCTTGCTTCAGGATAGCAGCCCATCCAGAGTTGATTCAGACATCTCTCTCCTATCACCTTTCCTTAAGTTATTGTGTACGGACACCAAACCGGCTCAATGACTTTTTCCTTAAGTTATTTGTTTACGGACACCAAACCGGCTCAAATGGCTTATCCTTGCTTACTGTCTATCCTCAACAGATTGTTGTTCTGAGCCCGAAAACCACCCAACAGTCTGTTGAAAAACCATCTTATGTTTGAGTCTTCTCGAGAATACCGCTGGGGGTCGTGAGCACCGCTTCACCCTTCCTCAATCTTACCTTCCAAAACCCAATCCCCTGCACTTTTGCTGTTCTAAGGCCCGCAAACCATCCAACAAAGTGCATCCTACCTACTGTCTTTCCGACAGAGTGTTGTTCTGAGGCCTGCAAACCACCCAACACTCTGTCATAATTGTGTATTAATATATACTAATAAGTTGTTTTTCTCTTTCAGCTTCTTCCCTCTTCCTCACAGCCTGCGAAGCCCACCCAGGACCGCAACCTGTCCACAGCTCGCTCCAGGATAGCTGCTAATCCAGAGTTGGCCCAGACATCCCACCCAGGACCGCAGCCCGTCCACAGCTCCGCTCCAGGATAGCAGCTAATCCAGAGTTGGCTCGGACATCTATCTCCTATTACCTTTCCTTAAGTCATTTTGTTTACGGACACCAAACCCGGATCAATGACTTTTTCCTAAGTTATTTGTTTACGGGACACCAAACCGGCTCAATTGGTTTATCCTTCCTTACTGTCTATCCTCAAACAGATTGTTGTTCTGAGGCCCGAAAACCACCCTATCAGTCTGTTGAATAAGCCACCTTATGTGGTTGAAGTCTTACTCGGAGAATACCGCTGAGGTCGTCAGCACCGCTTCCACCTCTTCCTCAATCTTTACCTTCCAAAACCCAATCCCTGCACTTTGCTGTTCTACAGGCCCGCAAACCATCCAACAAAGTGCATCCTACCTACTGTCTTTCCGGGCAGAGTGTAGTTCTGAGGCCCTTGCAAACCACCCAACACTCTGTCATAATAGTGTATTATATATACTAATTCAGTTGTTTTCTCATTCAGCTTCTGCGTGAGGTATTAATATACTAATTTGTTATGTCTTCTTTTTCAGCGCCTTACATATTCTTTACTCTTAACTTATATATAGTTAGTGCATGCTTGCTTTAGTAGATATATTGCATGTTTTGGTGTAGCATCTAAGTAGTCTGGATATTATTGCATGTTTTTTGGGATTAGCATCTAAGTAGTCTGGTGAGCACACATACAAACAGCGCACCTTTTTTTATTTTTTTTATAAACATCTACATGTATATGATTAGTCATTATACAAACACTGAATGGCTTAAGATTCAATAGTACCCAATTGTGCGGTTGAGGATCTAAGGCATCAGAACATATTTTACAACACTTGAAGATTGTAAAAGCTAACGGAAGGCTTGTTGTATTGTTATTCAGCATCGGTTTTATTACCCGTGCTGGAGATAATATTTCGGCTAACCGTTATTCTCTACCACCTTCATAAAACAACCTTACATTATAATTTTTTTCTTTTTGGTGGAGCACACATACAAACAGCACACCTTTTTTTATTTTTTTATAAACATCTACATGTATATGATTATTCATATACAAAACACTGATGCTTAAGATTCAATAGTACCCAATTGTTGGGTTTGGGATCTAAGGCTAAAACATATTTACAACACTTGAAATTGAAAAAGCTAACGGAAGGCTTGTTATCAGCTTTGGGTTTATTGCCCGTGTGGATAATTATTTTGGCTAACCGTTATCTTTTACTCCCTTCATAAAACAACCTTACATTATATTTTTTTTTTTTTTTTTTTTTTTTTAAAAGATTTGGATGACCTTACCTACATTTTGGATTTTAAATTTTTCCGTTACTTGTGCTTTTTGTTTTAAACAAGCTGTTAAATCTTTATCTAGTTTGTCTTAGTACACTAAAAAATAAAAGAATTTAAAACCCCTCCCATATGTTTTTCTTTAAAAAAGGGTAAAAATCTTAGTTTTAGTAATTTTTAACTACCAAAAGTTCAATGGTTGCTGCCAAACGTTATTAATTGTGTAAAAAATGTATACAGGATGGAAGCCCCTTAGAAGATTTTGTGGGTGCTAAAGCAAAATACCCCAAGGGAAAGTAGAGTACGATGGCGACGGAATGAAGCCATCGATTCACTCAGCCTTTCACAAAGGTTAATAAAAAACCCCTTGGGTAAACGTGTTGTAAAAAGGTTTTTTTCAAGTAATTATAAACCCTTTAAACCCCCCCCCCCTTGGGAAAACTTGTCAAATTTACAATATAGCTATCAAATTATAACACAATTTTTATTGTTTAACAATATGTTTAGTAACCTAGATGTCGTTTGGGTTGGTCTGCATAAAAGAACAGGCTTCGATTGTTGGTTTTGCGTATTAAAAAGGCTTCTGATTGGTTGGGTTTGCGTATATAAGAACTTCAAGTGGTGCTAACAATCATTTCTGCTCCAACATGTCAATAAACAAGTGCAAATGCATTTTTGCGGTTTTGTCGGAGCTTTGGGGATAAATTTTGCTATTTGTCATCATGAGCTGTTTCACAAGAATGAAGAGGAAGAGCATCCTCCAGCTAGAGCAAGCGTTATTATGTATGCCCCACCAGAGACCTGAAAGTAATATTTTGGCAAAACTTTACAAAGATCGGGGTAAACATTTTAAAATAAAGAACTGTAAAAGTTAAAATTTTGGAAGAATTTTATCCAAACAAAAATGTTGATCTAGAACTTAGCAACGAATTTTCGAAGTTTAAACTTTTTTAAAATTTTGGGGTTGATTCTGACGTATATTACTAATACCAAAAATGAAGTATCCCCAAGAGGTTTTTATTACTAAAAATCAAACCTTAAAAGCAACAACAAACCGGGAAATTTTGTGGATGTTTTGTGTCAAGAACTAAAACCAAATTTATTGAACATGGGGAAGAGGATCTGGCGGAGTTTATTGCAAAGAGGTTTGGATATAAGAGTGAAAAACAGGGGTTTGGGGGTATAGAGGTAGTAGCTACATAAGCTTCCAAAAAGATTTCAAAAACACTAAAGCAGATAAATGTACAAAATGGGGAAATGATGCTTTTATATGCAATTTTGGGTTTAATTTATAGAAATAAAAACTTTTGTAATAAGCTAAATACAATCAATTAAGAAAAAAGACAACTTTAACGGAGACGTACCCTGTTTCTTTATCAAGTTAAAGGTTTAAAAAACAAAACCCTGCAACATTGAAAATGTTTTTGGTTAGAAAAATTAAAATAATTATCCCCTCCAATTAGCACAATTTGAAAAAAACTGACCCAAACCATCGCTTTATAAAAGATGGAGATGTTTCTCATTTTGTATACTCAAGGATTTTAAATGTTTTAGTTGCTAACAATTGCCCGAAAGGCGAACATCGAAAAACGTAGTAAAGATGTTTCTGCTTCTCAAAGGATCTCCGAGGAAACAATCACGGGCTGCAAGAACATCAACTTCTTTGCGTCAAAAGGGAAAGTCGCGCAAATTTTGTTTACCACCTCCAAGTCGTTGCAAATTGAATTTACAAAATTTTGTCGCAGTATAAAATACCATTGTTGTGTATGCGATTTCAAATCTTCATTTTTTCCTTTTGGGATACGTAATGCGATCCAACTAGGCAACCAAAATATCAAATTTCCAACCCAAAACTCATACTGATTTTAATAAAATCAACATTGAGGAAAACCTTTACAGCTTTAGGGGTTTAACATCATACCTAAGTGTACAGAGGCGACAATGCTGCGAACTTTTTGTAGATAAACTGAAAGATATTTCAAACAAAGTGGAGGTATTGTACTCCCTATAAACCCCATGCTCCCGCAACAGATCTTCAAATGAGGAGCCGCTTCTGCAACACAATGCTCCCCTTTGATGGTTTTTTTTCCTAAAATAATAACAAGGTACGGACCATGACATTTAACCTTTCCCGCGGGTGCTGAACCGATGTCTTTAATTTTAAAAAAATCCCTCACTTTATACCTAATATTTCTTCATAATTGAGCGGGTAGTTTTCACATTTATAGTTCCCCATTGGGGAAGAGAAAAGGCAGTTCGATGTACTAGCAACCAGCAATAAAAAATTTTATTAGTTTTTCTAAAAAAGAAAATAAAATCAAATTGAGTTTTGTTGACCTTTTCGATTCATGCTTTACCAAGCAAATTAGTAAAAACTCAAAGAAAGAAGTTTTTAATTAAAACACTAAGATTGTAGCTGCTGACAAGGGGGTTTTAGTGCTAAGGAAAGGGTTTTCCCTACGTTTACATGACAGTTTAAAAGATTTAAAGAAACCACGTTACCCCTATAGAATCTTTTTCGTAAACTAAATGAAAACTAACTCTTGAAGATTACCAACACCCCTGCAAGGTTTGGAAAGAACTGGGCATGAAGACCTTGGGGGATTACACGACTTCTATGTGAAGTTTGATGTAAACTTCTCGCGTGTGAGGGAGGAATTCGTAATACTGTATGGAACATACTGTTTGGATCCATTACACTCAACACCTCTCCAGGTTAGCTTGGCAGGCAAAATGTTAAAAGAGCCCAAATGCAAATGGATTTTTTAAATGATTTTGTATGATTGATGGTGGAATCGGGTTAAGGAGGATTGCCCCAAAAGCGTTACAAACATTTTAAGGCAATAAAAAGCTTTGGCCTGTTTTATGATTGTAACAAAGATTTTTTAATATGGGATCTTTGATGCCAAAAATTTGTACGGGTGGGCAATGAAAACCCGCTCCCTCAGGGTAATTTTGCATGGTGAACCCAAACTTTAAGGCTATCAAGTTTTCCCAAAATTGGTAAAAAATCGGAACTAGAGTTGATTTTGAATACCCCCAACAAATACACCCCACCATTACGATCTCCCCTACTCGCTGGGTCAGAATTCCCCCAAAGGAAAAACACCCTAAATTAATGAGACTCTTAAACATAAAGAGAGATATGTTCCCCATTTTTGGGGATAGTGCAACAAGAAAATGAGTTATCTTCGAATTTAAAAATTTCATAGAGCTTTTTCAATTTTCTCAATCATGCTGTTTAAAACCCATATTGAGTCAAATAAAAAAACGCAAGTGCTGCTAATCCAAATTTTCAAAAAGACTTTTTTAAACTAATGAATAACTCGTTTTTTGGAAAAAAACCTTTAGAAAACAACAAAAACATAAAAATTTTAAACTAATTTGTGATGCATCAAATTGGAAAAGTTTAGTCAACAACCAAATTTTAAAACATCTATAATATTAATCAAAATCTAGTTGCGTTCCCATGAACCCTGCAAAGAAGTTATGGACAACCTTTGATGTAGGGTCCACTTAGACTTTCCAAACCCACATGACGATTTCCAAACAAAAAAATGGCCCCTTTTTATGGTCGAGAAAAACGGAATTCATCTGGATACCGACGCTTTTTTATTGGATAAAAACAATCGATAGTAAAGCCCTTTAAAAAAAATTTCCCCACAAAATGATTTTTATTTTTTTCCGAGTACCCTACATCACCCAACTTACGATGGTGGAAAATAAAAAGGTTCTAGGAAAGTTTAAAGATGAGACCAACAGTGTCCAATACATGAAAACGGGCATTTAAAGTCAAAAGTATTGCAAAAGAAACAGCGATACAATAATATTTTCAAAAAAGCAAAGGGGTTAAAAAAATATTTTAAAAAAGAAACTGCGTTTGAAAACTACAAGAAGGCTTTTTGAAGGGGGGAAGAAGTAAATGCAAACGTTTAACACCATACGAAGTTTTAATCTCATTATGCAGCGAAACCGAAAGGAAAAAGGCTCGACAGCCCAAAGAAACAAACGACACATTTTTGAAGCAAAGTGCACCGCACCCTTTTTACACTACTCACTCACAAATAGGATTGAAAGCTTTACCAGCTTATTGAATAGCAAAAAAACCCCCTTTTAAGGGCAAAAAAAAATTTTTAGATTTTAAATGACCTTGCCCTTTTTTAAACGTAGCATATGTTAAAAAGCTGTATTTAAAAATATTAACCCGCAAATTTTTTAAACAGTGATGATTGAATACTGTTTAGAGGTTGCTTTGTATACCAAAATGACTCTTTAAAAATGAGTTATTAACGAGCGCACAAACCCAAAAATAAACTTTCCTAAGGGAATACTATCCTAAAAGGATAAATTTATTTGTATCAAGCAATTGATAGAGGTACAACCTTATAGCGATTTAAAAAAGGGTTCCCTTAAAATTTTTTAAAATTTATAAACTGTTTTACAAAAGTTGCCCATCAGCTCCTTTAAAAAATAAAACAGGTAAAAAAACGTTGCTGCAGCAATGGAAAGAATTTAAAAAGAGGGGGAATATAGTGAAACATTTTCAAACTGTGAGGTAAGGAATTTTTAACAAGTCTTTCGGAATGATGAAGAAAAAAAACAAAACCTTTCTCAAAAAAAAGTGAAAAGAAACACTATTAATGAAAGGTTTAACCAACCCCAAAGGGAGTATGTATAAAAAGTTTTCAGAGAGGTAAGCAGTTTAGCATGATTTTGACAAAGTTAATTAGCGCTACAATAAAACCCTTTCCCAAAACTATAGGAATAAAACCCGTTGAAGTAAGTAAGGAAAATGAAGAAGAATATTAAAAATTATTAAAAAAAAACACCAAAAACCTAAGGGCGATAAAAGAAAAACCAAAAAATTACAATGTCGGAGTTAAAGTACGCATAAGTAAGTATAAAAGGGGTTTTCGATAAAAAGTATTTTCCAAAAAGGACGAATGAATCTTTTTCAATCCATCGAGTACAAACCCAAAACATCCCCGGGAAAAATTATTTTAAAGGTAATAAAGGAGGATTTTAGAAGGGGGTTTTTTACGGTCATGAATTGTTAAAGCTTTTTTTGGGGAGTTTACTTTGTAAAAAAGGTACTGAAAAAGGGAAGAAGGATAAGCGTTAGTGCCATGGTGGGGTTTTTAAAAAAAGTCAGGATTCTTGGGTTTATAAAAAAAGGGTTTGGTTTAGGTTAAACACAGCAGTGTAATCGAAACCTTGAATACGAGGAGATAGTTCAATTTGAGGAACATTTCAATGTAAATAAAATAGAAATCTAACAGTAACAAAGTTACTACCCTAGGTTTTGGAAAGCACGCCCTTGCTGCCTGATACTGTTAGATGTTTTCCTGGGCCCCTCCCAAATTGCGGAAAAAACTAATGTTTATTTAAACCCCATCACAAATCCAAAAGGATTAAGGTTTAACAACTTATATTTTTTTTTGCAAGTCCTTGCAAAACCCAAAATATCAATTTTGCGCAAAAAACTTTCTGAAAACCCGAGTAAGTATGATAAATCAAGTAACGAAAAAATAATGCAAACCCTCTCAACTAAACTTTTTCAACTATTTTTTGATGAGTGCTTGTGAAAACCATGAACAATTTGAGCATTTCTCAATGGGGGGACACAATAAAAAAAATTGTTTTTCATAGGTCAAACAACAGAAGATCCCAAACAGCTTATACGCGATAAATAAACCTTTTGATATTGTTCAAACAGATGATAAAAATCGAAGTGATATAAAGACCCCGTTGTGCAGACATGATTTTTTTAACAAGTTCAAAGGTTATTGGGAAAACGTGGGGAAAAATTTACGATTTTTTTTGTGAAGAAAAAGATCGGAAATTAAAAGTGGACGATTCGCATAGGGTTTTTAAATATGCATATTACAATAAACTTTGATAAAATTGTTTCATTTACTACCGTTTACTCCTACGTTAACATGGATGGCAAGAAAGAATGGTTAAAAGAGATAAAAATGCGCTAATGATTCTATTCGCCAGAAAAACAGAGCTTTTAGAATGGGTTAAGTGAGAGGGAGAAATTTGGAAAAAACCCCTTTAAACCCGTGATCCAGCCCCTAAGGAACTAGTTCAAGGAGTAAATCAAGCAAATCCCCTACAATGGTGATTTAATATACCATACCAAAATATGAAAATTGAGAGTGTGAAATTAAAAAAGAAGAATTGAAAAACCGATGAGGAAGGGATCAGAGCGTGATAGATGAAGAAAAAAGTGCCTTAACAGACCCCACTGAGGGAAAAAAAGAGCAACGATAGGAACAAAAAGAAAGGGGAAGGGGGGAAAGCGATTCCTCCTTCCCAAAATTTGCAAGTTAGGTTAAATTGATTAACAGGTGTTTAGGGAAAAAAATATTTTCTGAAAATGCTGCATTTAACACCTGAACAAAAAATATCAGTCTATGGGGCTCGACTTGATAAGGATGGTTTTAAAAAAGGGAAAAAAACTTAAAAGTCGATGAAAAAGTAACAATTGATTGGGGAAAAGAATACAAAGGAACAAAGGTTTATTTTGAATTAAAAATTAAATCCAACCAGAGAACTATACAAGAACAGATTTAAAACATTTAGAAAAATTTTTCAAAAACTAATGCACTCATAAATCTTACGCTCCCCGACGTCCTTTACATAAAAATGTACTTTAAAGTATAAAAAATATAATACTCACTTTTTTTTACCCAGACGAGTCATTAAAAAGAAAAGCAACTTTTACTGAAAAAGTGAATATTTCCCCCTAAAAGAAAAAAACGGGGAAGGGTTTTTTGAAAATGTTTAATATTAAAAAATTATTTACTACAAAAAATATAAACAAACTGGAACACAAAGAGATTATGTACGAAGCGATGGGAAAATGGCCATACGGGGCTCGATAACGAAAGGGGGGCATTAACTGAAGAACTTAGGAATAAAGGTGTTTTTAGAATAACAAATATAATTAAGAGTATTTTTTAAATGCACTGTCAGTACTCGCTATAAAAAACATGAAAGACGATCAAGGGTTATCGTGATATACATCTGTTAGAAAAAGGGGGAGGAGTAAATCTTCAACTTTTTCCGAATTTAATCCTTTGAAAAATATACCTGTTGGAGCAATTGTCAACACTGCGATAGACGCACTACCATAGAGCTTCATCTTCCAGGAGGTTATCAATACTGCGGACCAGGAACAAAACTACAAAAAGACTAGCCCGGAGGAGATACCGGAATAAATAAATTGGATCAAGCGTGCAGAGAACACGATATAGCATACTCAAAGTTTAACGATTCTGCTAATAGAACAGTGGCAGACAAAATCCTACAGAAAAAGCTTGGAATAGAGTGAAATCAATAGACGCTAGTGTTGGTGAAAGAGCAGCAGCTTTAGCGGTGGCAGCAGCTATGAAAGGGAAAACATCGTTTGGTGGTGGTAAAAAGAAAAGTAGAAAGCAGGGTCGCAGAAATCTGTTGGTGGTGCTTTAAAGCAGGGGAAAGAAAAGGAACGCTAAGAAGAGGAACAGTAGGAAGACTTCAATATGGTCCATGTTAAAAAAGGGAAACGGTCTTTATTTAAAACCATACCGTGTGTACTAAACAATAAGTAAAAAGCTAATATACCAAATCAAGCGTTAAGTAATAAAGCCTTACTACAGTATGCAGCTTGTTTAAAAATACCATTCTTTAGAGGTGTTTTTATGAAAGACAACCTACCACGAGATATTAAAGTTAATGAAACCGGGTGTGTCAATCTTGATAATAGTGAAGGACCTGGAACCCATTGGGTATGTTACAAAAAACTTGGTAAGACTGTATTCTACTATGACAGTTTTGGAAACCTCCCACCTCCGAAAGAACTTGTACATTACTTTAACCCCGCTGATCATATATACTACAATTACACAAGACAACAACCGTCAGATACATCTATTTGTGGACATTTATGTTTAGAGTTCTTAGCTACAAGTGTTAGTCAGCTTTAAGATGTCTTCGTATACAGTGTCCTTTACAGGGAATTCATCAACATTGCGCAGTGTACTTTTTCCTGCGTTAAGATTGCAAAAAGGTAAATTGTGGGAAGCAGCACTGCTGGATTTTACAACGTACAACTCTATTCCAAACATAACAGAAAACGTTAATAATAAACTTCATTACTCTAAAAGTGTTGACAACAATGGAAAGGTAATGAAACTTGAAGAATTGCAATAACCAACAGGTTCATATGAGATAGATGATATAAATAAAATGTTACAAGAAAAGCTTGGTAAAGAAAACATTTCAATTACAGGCAACAACAACACTTTAAAAACGGAGATAAAATCCAAATATTTTATAGATTTTAGCAAGGAACATTCAATTGGCGGTTTATTAGGTGTTCATAAATCAACGCCAATGCTAAAACCGAATGAGCGGTACACCGGTGAAAACACTGTGAATATTCTAAAGGTAAACGCTATCAATGTTGTATGCAATATTGTACAAGGATCATACAAAAATGGAGAAAATAGTCACATATTGCATACTTTCTACCCATCCGTTCCACCAGGTTTTAAAATTATTGAGAAACCTAATAATCTCGTGTACTTGCCGCTGAACACCAGTTACGTCTCAGACATCGTCCTGGACATAGTGGATCAAGACGGAAACGCTATTGACTTTAGAGAAGAGACTATTACTGTCAGGATTCATTTAAAAGTAAACGTGTAAAAATAATTAAATGGGATTATCTTTTAAAAAGACGGGATCAAGTATTAATAGAGCCAGTAGCTCATTGACAGCTGACGAGTTAACAAGTGATAATCGTCAATTTCTTGAAGATTTAGGATTTAAAATAAAAGACTATGGATATTCTGGATATAACCCACGGTCCAACATTCGACGAGAGCCTTTGGGAGAAGGAGTATCATACACACAACCCTTACGCTTCATCGAAATTAAACAATAATGATGAAATTCGTATCCCTATTCAGCAACAAGACATCTACACTCTACCATCAGAGAGCTATCTCTATGTCGAAGGGAAAATTACCAAGAAGGATGGAATAACGACTGGAAGTACTGTACCTTTTATCAATAATCCTATAGCCTATTTGTTTGATGAAATCAGGTATGAATTATCAGGTGTTACTGTTGACTCTACTAAAAAAGTTGGTATTGCCACAACATTGAAAGGATTAACATCTATAGCTCCGAATGAAAGCTGCTTTCTGCAAGTAGCAGGATGGATTGCACCGAAAAAGGAAAGTATTGCGCCAAACAGTGATGGGAGTTTTGATTTTCATATACCACTAAAACTTCTGCTAGGTTTTGCTGAAGACTACAAACGAATAATCATCAACGTTAAACAAGAATTAGTGCTTTTACGCGCACCAAACGATAAAGATGCAATTGTAGCCCCTGCAGGCGCTACCAATGACAACTTAGAATGGAGCTTAACCCTACAGAAAGTTGTATGGAGAGTACCGCACCTAAGACTATCAGATACTCATAGAATTACTTTGCTAAAACAGCTGAAGGCGGATCGTGACATTGTTCTACCTTACAGAAGTTGGGAATTGCATGAATATCCAATTCTCCCTGCAACGCAACGACACTCATGGACTGTAAAGACATCAACTCATTTAGAAAAGCCTAGATATGTAATATTTGGCATGCAAACTAATCGAAGAAACAACATCACAGCTAACGCAGGACAATTTGATCATTGCAAGTTGACAAATTGTAAACTGTTTTTAAATTCACAATTTTTCCCATATGACAACTTACACATTTCCTTTGATAAGAAGAGATATAGTGTGTTGTATGAAATGTACGCACGGTTCCAGAACTCATATTATGGTAAAGTAAACACTCCACTGTTGTCTCCTGAAGAATTCAATTCAATAGCGCCTATTGTAGTCATAGATTGTTCTAAACAAAATGAATCTGTAAAATCGTCTAGTGTTGATATAAAGTTAGAACTTGAGTTTGAAGCCAATGTCCCGAACAATACAAGTGCGTACTGTTTGATTCTACATGACAAGATCGTGACATATACGCCTTTAACAGGAGTTGTTAAAATGGTATTGTAGGAAAAGATTTAAAATTGTTCTTTATTCTCTAAAGAGGGTATAAATAGCTGAACTGTGCACACATTTTTAGTTAGTCACGAGCTGTGATAGAGACAACACTGCACATCCACCATGAGTGATACTTCAGAGACACCATTATTGGATAATGGAATGGAAGAGTCGACAACTGTTGAAGCAGAGGAGCAAAACGCAAAGGTTATAAACAAGAAGAAAAGGAAGATTGAACATGAAGCTCCGATTACGCTTTTAGCAGAAGTTTTTCTCCGAGTTATGTACCCTATATCGACTTGTATGAGTAAATGTTTATCTGCAGGTCTTGTTAAGTCTTTGGGATATTTACCTACTGTTATCTTACACCATGGACCAAAATCTGTCCAGTTTTCAGAGACGGCTTGGGACTCATTTGTTAAACATTTACACCTAATTGAATGCTATTTAGCCAACAATATAATCGGGCGAAAAACTAATGTAAGATTGTTGGATAGTGACATTGAGATTGATGTTGTTAAGCAACGTGGAGACCAGCAAGTACGAATAAGAAACTTAAGCAAACACGAAGATAAACTACAATTAACGCAGCAAGAATTCTTTATTTTAAATGCCATTGCTTCACCTGTAACCAGATATGTAAAGCAATTAGCATTTTCAGAACCAATTCTTCAAGATTATTTAATACATACAATGGAAACACAACCTGATGTACCTATACTCTATAGTCCTATCGACACATCCATCTTTAACAGAATCCCTTACGAAGTTGAAGTGTGGCGAGGTTTAAGAGATTATATAACTAAGCCTGACAAACAAGACCCGCAGAATGAACATATGTATTCAAAGGAGAACCTTTCAGAGTAAAGTGTCATACTTGTATCTGTGGGAGTAGGCCTATCTGGGGATGGTCCCCACGTTAAATAAACACCAACGCGCCGGGAACTGTACGGCATGATATAAAACGTATCTACCGTGGTGCGGAAACCAGTTCACTTTGTTGTTACAATGAGTAACAATATACACTCAGCTTCAGTTAGATTCAGCGAAAATGTTCACATTATTAAGGAGAACCCTTGTGTGGTAGAATTCCAGGCTTTTATAGGAGATGATAAAAAGTATATTATCAAAGAGTTGGTTTTTTATTGATATAAATAATGGAGTTGACTATATATTTTTATTTAAACCGCCATTTGACTTCAAAACATTAAGTAAAAGAGCGAAGATTACAAACAGATGGTTAACAAATAATTATCATCACATCAAATGGGAAGAAGGTTTTAGCGATTATGACACCCTAGATAACATTATGTACCACTTCTGTTCAAAGTTTAAAACATTTTATACCACAGGAGCAGAAAAGCGTAATTGGATTCAATTGTTTACGTCTGGAAATGTTTATAATACAGCTATTGATAAAGCTTTTAAACTACATAGAGATATAGCATGTATTTCCGTTCAAAACCATGCACATATGTATGTCAATTGTGCGTTGAAGAAAGCTAAGCGTTTGGTGGGGTTTTTACAAGATCCGTTAAATTGTTGCAGTGGTGGGGATATTGGAGGGTATATATACACCACAACACCACTGACAATGCATCAGTATTACTCTGACTTTACAGAGGAAACATCTACATCAGCTTCAGATGGCATCTCCACAGTATCTTCAAACGTTGGTTGAGCAATTCAATGCTCAATCCAAATCTTCGGTGCTGCTAACGAAAAGGTGCTCAGAACTCAAAGAGCACAAGCACTACATCATTCACCACATTAGAAAGATTGATACAGCTGTCGGTGACGCAGTATTAGTTGCATTAAGTGATGCACCATACGTTCCAGGTGATGAACCCAAGTTTCAAGTCTTCCTACCAAAACGCTTTGTACATCTACTGCAGAATGAAGACGTGAGGAATATTCAGCCAGGAGCGCTCTATCTCATCTCCCATGGTGTGAGTGGGAACAATTCTACAGAACTCTCTCTTCATCTTTCATCATCTAGTCAATAGTTATAAGACTTTTGTATTTTTTAGTGATAAGACATGATTGTAATTGTGGAAATAAACTTTACTTTTTTAAAAACTCGTTTGGGTGACCTTGACCTACTTTCTGTCTTGTATAAAACAGCTTGTTCCAATAGAAAGATTGTAGTGTCAGTATGAGTGTGGACAAGTTTGGTCGATTTGATCAGAGTGTAGCAAAGACCCAGTCTGAGGCCCATAACGCAGTAAATGCCGCTTATGTGCAAAAGAATTGTCTATCATTATCAGATGTAAACGATCATTATGATGGTAAAAACAGAACTATTAGAAATGTTTCCACACCCCTTCTACAGAGTGATGCAGCAAATATGCAATTTGTACGGAATTATAGTTTAAAAAGGACTTCTGACATGCAATTTTCAGCTAATAACAAATTTATAAGAGAGTTGCGTGATCCAGTCTTAAATTCAGATGCTGCAACTATGGGTTTTGTTAAAAGGTCGTCCTTAAAAAGGACTCATCCTGATGGAGATATTGATATAGAAGGGAAATTGCTTAGAAACCTTGGTAATCCCGTTTTACCTACAGATGCTGTTAATATGAAATATGTATTATTAAACACTCCAAGATAGCATTGACCATTGGACGTTTGATAATAAAAAATTGAGCAATGTCCAAGACCCTACTTATGACGGGGAAGCTGTCAATTTACGATCACTAAAGCAGTTAGGTTTAATCAGAACATTTGAAGCTAAGAGTCATTATGATGCTAAAGATTATAGAATTGTTCATGTAGGTAATTCCAAAGATGATAATGACGCCGTTAATGTAAAGGTGTTAAAAGATTATGTTGCAAGATATATCACGCATCATGAGGGACAATTGGAACGGTTATCTTCAGCAATATTTGATTATATTCATCGATCTTCAGGGAAGTCTGCTGAGCTAGGTATAACAAACACAAACTATTTGGATTGGGATAAAATACTTAATAAAAAGATATTGGAAGAAGATGAGTCAGAAGACCACATAAGGCAAAAAGACCGCATGACGTCACTCCATCACTTTGAGGTATAAAAGGAAGTGCACGTTCATTTTACAATCATTCCATTTTCTACATTCAACTGTGTCGGTCACATACTACAAAACCAAAAATGAATACCAACATGGTGATGATTATGTTTGAATTACGGTTCTGCAAACGCACCTGGTCTCCACAGTGTAAAAGTGTTCTTAACATGATGGCTGAGTTAGCCCAGAACATTGAGGACAGGAAGAAACGCTTTAAGTGTACTGAGGTGACCATCTCTAGATATGGTGTACATTTTATTGAATGTCTTTGGGCAAATCCCGATACAAATGTAGGCCCTGATTGCTGCGTTTGCAGCCGCATAAAATATGATGAATACAAATTTGTTAAATTGTTTGAAAGACTTGGCCCCAGTGAATGCGGAGAAGATTTGTATAGACGATTGATTGGATATATAAAAGGTGATGACTCAGAAGTTGAGAAGAAAAAGGATGAAGAACCAGTGGTACGAGTAAAGCAATTATGGATGAGATCTGTGGAATGACAGGGGGCTTATAGTATATATATGACGAGGATTTTAGACTTTAGACGAAATTTAACACGCTAGGAGGATTCATGCAACCCCCACCACATGATGTTACCCCCACCATGAATTTCCTCTTATATATTACAGTTCGCTGCTTTCTAACATCACTTGCACGCCAGCAGTCGAATCAATCACATTCAATATGAACACAAATATGGAGCTGGTGTTGCTTAACGCCAGGTTGGCAAAATCTTCTTGGAGTTCTGAGGCGCTGGAAAAGTTGAACGCTATGGGTGCAATAGCGCAGAGTATTGAGAGTACTAAGTTTCGAATGAATTGTACTGAATCCAAAGTTACAAAGTACGGTCAACATTTCACTCACTGCATGTGGTCGAACCCTGAGGCAACTTTCGGGCCTATTTATTGCATTTGTAGCGATGTGTTACATCGCGAAGACGACTTCCTTAAGTTACTAGACCGCATCGGAGCTGACGAGTGTGGGGAGGAGTTGTACAATGCAGTACTGAGGCAGATGATGGGGAGTGAAGAAGTTGCAAGCTCTACAGCGGACTTCGGGCCGATGTACTCAAAGACGACTCAGACAAGGAGAACACATCACCCAGATCCTGAGCCAGCACTAAGTAGTTTATTACTGTAGGTTTAGTCTGTAAGATGTACATATTGTAAAAATTTGTAATATTTTAAATAAAGTAAAAGAAAAAGGCTTCTTGGACAGAACAGTCGTTCTGTCCAAGAAGCCTTTTTCAAAAAACACACAAATGACCTTGACCCACAAATTATCCCTGTGACGTACTAACCTACGTCACCATGACGTCATTGTGACGTCACCGTGACGTCACAAAACTCACCTGTCAAACCATTTGATTTATGTGAGCCAGCACCGGCAAATTACACTACTGGTATATTTTTATCTTTTGAGAAATTTCCCTACTCACCAATACATAACGAAGCTGCCCATTTAGGGCTGAAGTGTTTCGAAAATGTAACATTTATGTACAACTCTTATTCAAGAAATTTGTTTATATGATATTACATTAAATACTGTATTCTCAAATATCTGTAGTAGATTTTTGTACTCCTAATTAGTTTTTACTTTACATACGTCTTGTTAATTTTGAAAACAGCACATATTGCAATATATATTTTTTTAATTATATAATCATAGTATTTTTTTTAAAATGATGGTTCTTTTTAACTTTTAACATTTAAGGTAGTAAAGGCTCTTAGTACCAATGATAATACTTAAAAACACAAAACAATTTGTATTGCTATACATTAAAACTGTATTAAATTAGAACATGTACTAATATTTTCATACCCAACATACTTTAAACGTAATTAAAAATAATCAAATACAACATTTTTACAGTAATTTTTATTTAATACACTTCAACTCTTAGTAGTGTTTAATTTTAAGTTTTTTATTTTACTGATAGCATAGGTTTTTTTTATAAACTATTGATGTTTTTAGAACCAATATTTACATTAATACATCCGTATATAATTGCATTTATATTATTATGTAACGACATTTTATATTGTTCAATTTTTACCAAAGTAAATATAAATGTAATAAGAACTTCTTATGATTTTGTGTCCGTCGGATTTTGTATTTTATAATACGTGACTCATCACGTAATGGAGAGAGCTACTTTATAAACTTCGCCCTACATCAAAGGCTGGACTCAAAGGGTAAGTCCGGTCATATTCTCGTTTTATGAAACAGTGTGATGACAAAGGGCGTCAATCCTTGATTGTTAAACTAAAAGGCTATGATGTTTGTGCATTTAAATTTTTATTATCTATAATTATTTTACAATACGCATAGTGAAGTGTGGATGAATATGCTATATGTATTAATATTCGAAAAAAAACTAAAAACATTTGGGTAAAAAGTTTGTTTTCCTTTTTTTATTGTACTTACATATAACTATAAAAATTTAACATGTGTTTGCTATTATAATTACAAAATAAGCATATTATAATTTTTCAGTTGTTTTGTCAGTGAATGTTCATAGATGATCTGTATTCAATAATCCTTTCATAAAAGTAACAATAGCAATTAAATATTAAGTGGATTTCTATAATGTCAAATAAAATATAATAAATTAATAATATATTTATTAACATTATGTAAATATTTATGTATAAACATTTTTAAATAAAAGCATCCAGGTACAGTCAGTAATAGTGGTGCAGTGCTATAGCTAGCTACTAGGCGACAAAGTGTTGTGGAGTTCTATACGCATTCCTCCTAATAAAAATAATGATGATGTAATTATTATTTTAATTAATTCTAAAAATTTACATTACTCTAGGTAGTTAGAGGTACTCTCAACTCAGATTTCAGCTCTTATATTTTCTGCAATTCTTAATTTCGTATATGATCATTTAGTTTCATGAATGGGCAAATGGTTTGATCTATATTTGAGTATAAAACCCTAAACCACCAATACAAATATTATAATAATCTCAAGAAAGTTTATACGAGTAACTCCCTACTGGATTGAAGTTAGCTCATCAAACTGATGACTAGGGAAGACTTATTCATTTAATTCTAAGTAACTTCAAATAATTCAATTTCATACATTTAATTCTCAGAATCATTCATTAAATCTTCTATTTGTACAATCTTATGCAGTTTGTACCATAAAGTGATAATGTTTTACCTGATATTATTATTATTAATGTTCAAAAGACTATCATTACGACTGTTCCAGAGTAGTGCAACACGAAACAATTCCTGAAGGGCTAAAAGTGCAACACTAAAAAATGAACGAGAATATTTGGGCTGCAGGTCTAGAAAATCTAGGGCCCAGAGTTTGGATTCTGACATGGAGGGATAAGAGTGCAGAATCCAAAGAATGCATGTTTAGAAAACAAGAAAATCCTCGATTGAAAGAATGGAGATTAAATTTGAAAAGATTAATTAATTGTTAAACAAGTTTAAAAATGCAACTTTTTCAAGCTTGATTTTAAAGATTTTGATTACATTATCAGTAAAGGTACAAATTAAAATTAAAAATATTTTACTTACCACCCCACTAAGTTGGGGCTGCAGACCGAAGGCCGGAGGCCATAATTCAAGTTGTTGAAGGTTTTTTTCATATCATCTGGCTATGTGATTAATTAATTGAACAGCTGTTTTTGAAGATTATTTTTCCATACTTTTATTTAAATAAAATAAGTGTTGCGTTTGCAAATTCCTTAAAAATGTAATTAATTCAACACCTGTTTTTATGTAGATTTTTTGAACATCATTTCATTTTAATTTTTTAAACAATCTGACATAACTAAGGGGAAAGGAGAAAGTTATGCCAGTTTATATATGGTACCATTTATTTATATTAAATTTACAATATACTTTGTAGCTTGTTCGTATGGATTGTGATTTAACTATTCATCGTTTTGGAGATATTCAGCCTTGATCAGAGCACTCAATTGTGATTGGTTCGTGATTTCCCTCGGGCTATGGAGGTCGCCGAAGGCACCCTGGGAGTTTCTAGTATTGATGGGCTTAAGGAGGTTGGCTGGTTAGTTGGGAATTACTACTGATTTAGTTGATACTTATCTAAACACTAATACGGTTATGGTTTTGGCAAAACTGCATTTTTGCTTATTTACCAGCACATATTAATTTTGTAATATTATTTTTAGCCATAAATTAAAATAATACTGGAGATAACTGTTCTGTTTACAGTTCAGACAGGTAACTAAAAACTACAGTTCTGTGACGTCTTCTCAAATAAGAACTTTGTTGCTGTATATAACCTATTATACTATAAATGTAATGTAAATACAGTGATATGTTGATGAAATATTACATTAACCATTAGCATTTCAATATATGTGAAATTTTAAATTTATTAATCATTTGTTAAATTTTATTAAGGTAAACCTTAAAAGTAAAAACAAAACTAAATATTATTTACGTAAATATACAAGTAGAACAAGAAAAAGGTCAGGGTTCTATAATTATCTAGAAGCACTACAGTTTTAATATTTAGATTAAATTAATTACTTTGGTTATGTGAGGTTTCTTTCATTTTCTGATGTCAAAGGAAAGCCGATTACTTATTGAGCAACTGGAAGTTCTTCCTAATTACATATTGTTTTGGTATTAAGGCATTTTACAAATTTCCCAAGAAGATATTTATAGAAAATGAAAGAAATGCGTCACAAATTACTCCTTGCTATTCACTAAACAAATTTAAAGCTATGAATCCAATGGAAACTCCGTTAACAAGGACTAGGTATTTACTTTACTGTGAGTAAAATGTAAATTAGTTTGCTGGCAGTTATTACTATATTTTATCTGTATTAGAATAAACCATTGGATTGGATTGTAAAATTGTTATTTGAAAAAAAATTGTTATAATATAAGTGACAGATTGTATTACATTACCTTTAGAATTGTTTTATTTACAGTTAGGAAAAAGTATAAAATATTTAATATGTTTTTCTGTATTCCTCGATAATATTGAAACTAATAAATTAATAGTATAAAAATCTAAATAATTTTGTTCACTTAAAAAGGTGATTTCAGTGTTATTAAATTCATTAAAAAACAATGACATTAGACTATAACCACAATTATTGTTTATATTTTTTACTTACCAACCAGTGTCGGTTGGTAGTAGTGGTGTAGTGTTGTAACCCATCTACTTGGGATAAAGTAGTATGTACTTACGTTCTGTTCTCGCTCCTCTTAATGCCAAAATAGCACCAACTCAATTGCTGCCATCTGCGTGGACACGGAAACTAGTACATAAGTATACATAGTCCATGTTGGACGGTGACCAGAGTTCGGATATTATATAGGAAAGAGGATAGAGTATTATATTTGTTAATTAGTTGAATATGAGATTAATACAATGTGGCTTAGACTCAACGTTAAATTGTAAGTAACAATTTGGATATTAATAAATAGTCCTTTCAGAGGAAAGTTGAATTCAGTTAGTTATCAGAATACGAAAATCTTCCCTATTCATGTCATCGTTTATATTTGTCATCATACATCCAGTTTTCCGGCGTCTCATATGTGGATAATTGTTTTGACTTAAAACAATCCGTTAGAAACGTGCAGGCTCCATCAAGATGGATCAGTGGAACATCATCAGTCAATGCACCTTGATGGTGAAACAAGTATTGTAACTGAACCAACCACTTCAGGAAATTTTGCTGGAATAAATAGACGGAAGCTTAACGTAACCATGAGATACAAATTTTAAAGATCTGTGATTATCTTAGCACAGACAAATAACTTGATTACGTTTGGTATGTTATACTAGTTCGACTGAATTAAAACAACTTAATAACGTTTAATGGAAGTTAAATATGTATATGTTTATTTAAGCGAACTAAAAACATTAAGATATGTTGTCGAAAGAAAAAAAAAAATAGTAGCCTTTGAAAATATTTTTCCTTTTGTAATTGAGAAACTCAAGGTTGATACTCTGTGTATCCTTTAAAATCGAGACTAGTTTTTCATGACCTTTTACAGCAGAAAAACATAAAAAAGTAGTCTTAACATAAAAGTAACAATATATTGCATGTATATGACTTAAATAACTACTACCTTGGTTATTGTTTAGTACTATCATATGAATTTGTTTATCTTCTGTGTGCATATCTTGTATGGCTGCACATTGAGGAAGGTCAATTTCACTACTGGACAACAAAGTTCCGAGGGTAAAATTCATGAGATAATGCTAAAGGAGGATATGAACCGGTAATTTCATATTAGTGGGGTGTTATTTCCATATTATATGGCACGTATAAGGTTATACTATTATGCTATGTCTTTGGCATAGTAAGTATGTACAGAATAAACACTTACACAGGGTGAGTCTCTACTGACACCATTAAATTTACCTATTTTTTGTACTCACAAAAAGGAACAAAAAAGTCCATATTAACCCTTGTCCAATTCTCAACCATTTGGCTGTAAGGGCTCATATTGTGTTTTTTTAAAATTACTTGACATTAACTCACCGATTGAGCTATAAAAACAAAACCAAAACACCTACCAGATTCTTATTAATACTATTGAATAAGTATTAATTAGAATACCAGTAGTTATTTTCTAAGGGTAATAGACCCACTTTTTTTTGGTCACGTGACCGGATCCAAGATGGCGGCGCAGTGTTGCCAACCCCCCACCCCCTCCCCCACAAAATTTCCCCCATTTCCCCCACATTTCCCTCACATTTCCCTCATTTCCCACATTTCCCACACATTACCCACATTTCCCACACATTCCCCCCACATTACTCGCCAAATTCCCATGTTATACTATATAAAATTCACTCCTAACCTAACTTTTCCCTTGTTACACTATATAAAATGCACTTTTTTTGTCCAATACGGCGTCATGAAATACAAAAGATGGCGACCGGATCCAATATGGCGTCTTTTCCCGCCCGCGCCAACTCACACCCCGTGGGAAAATTCCCTCCCCAAAATTCCCTCATCCAATATGGCTGTCTTTATACTATATAAAATTAACATCATATATACTATAACAAATGTCGACCGTAGCGCCCCTAGCGGCAACGTAGCGCCCCTGGCGGCAACGCGACCGCAGCGCCCCTGGCGGCAACGCAGCGCCCCTGGCGGCAACGTAGCGCCCCTGGCGGTAATGCGACCGCAGCGCCCCTGGCGGCAACGTCGACCGTAGCGCCCCTGGCGGCAATGCCGACCGATCGCAGCGCCCCTGGCGGCAATGCCGACCGACCGCAGCGCCCCTGACGGCAACGCCGATCGCAGCGCCCCTAACGGCATCAGCTGGTGACGCATGCGCATCCAGGTTAACTCTCTCACACCTACTTTTAGCCTACATATTGAAATTAACTCTAAACCTAATTCTACCTAGCTCCCCCATATAACACCTACTGTTAACCTACTTATCTCAACCCCCCATATCACTACTACCAAAGTTAGAAAACCTCCAACACATATGGTCTCCCATATTCCTTATAGTCTTCCCAAGACCTAGTACAATTTGAGAAAAATCCATAAATAAGAGTCCATGGAGAACCCTGCACAGGCCACAAGTCCTAAACACACCTAATACAGTCAACACCTGAAAACCACCTTCACGGCACTTTAATTATCATCACTTGATCTAATTATACGTACCTCACCCTAATTCTGTATTTTGCTAGTTTATTATCTTCATGCTTGTTAGTGCTGTTTATATCTGCCTAGTTATTATTCTTACACGTTTGCTTGTTAAACATCTATTGCTTAATGAATATTCACTGCTTGTTGCTATTGCATGAACTGACGATGGATGTTACCTGTTATATACTATGATTATAACTGTTTTCAATTGCATAGTTATAGCTATATTTCCACGACTATGCCATCCCGTTTGTATTCATTGTAAATTAGCGTTTACCGTAAATAAAAGAGTGATACTAATCTACTTAAATCACAAGTCACCTAACCTAAAACATTGCAAAAGGTCTTTTAAATTTAACTGTTAAATATTTACCTAATATTAAACGTAAGTATATATATTCCTAAACTACAGTGTGCCACCCTGGCCGTACTGTAACTGAAGTTTCCACATTCACTTTAAACATTAACTAATTAATGTACTTCATAGTGAGCCAATTACACTATTTTATAAATATCACCCCGACTTCGCGTGCTGACCCAACGCCCGATACACTTCAGCCTCAACATTATCTGAATTCAATACAAAAACAGGAGATTAAATATATAACACAATATTACAGTTTCGAACAATAACGAGTGAACTCAAGACATCGACGTACATGTGTAAATGTATAAACCAAAATACAATATGTGGAGTCCCCTTCTGCCCTTTTCTTTAGCTTTTTTAAATCTTTTTTTATTTTTTTTTTATTTTTATAGCAATGTTTATTTAAAGGGCAGATAAGGGGATTACATTGGTCCCTAACGGCTCCTGACGCTGACACAGAAATGCATTAACAAATGCTGTATGATAATAGTAAACAACTGTTCAATAACAATACTAAATTTATTTACAGTATCTCACTCACAGTACTTGCGTCGTAACCTATTTATTAGTATAGGGTAGTACTTAGCCTATCTCAAGAGTGTTCATTTATTTTTGTTTAACAGCTGAAGATTAAACTCATAGTAACTGAGTATAACGCCAAACATTCAAAACATACATTTTTATTTATTTATTTATCTATTGAACCAACGGACACACCATTTACAATAGTTTACAATATTAGTTTTAGTTATACAATTGGTACAGGATAATAAATAGTTATTGTATGTTATCACAACAACTGTTACTTAACTACTAAAACCAACCCAATATTATCCTTATGAACCAAGCCGAACATTTACACCTTTGTACACCACTGCGCACTTAACTAAATAATAAACACAATATAAGGAAGAACACTACAAGTGAGAATAGTAATATTAAATAAGCTATTAGAGAATTGAATGGAAACAATGATACTTCAACTGTACATCACCGTTATCGCAAAATGACCAATACAGATAACAACGCCAATTCCAACGGAAGCATTATCGTAAAAAGTTATGGACACCCACTTAAATCAATCTAACAGTTCTAAAATATTCACCACAGTAATACTTTGAGCGGATCCAATACATGAAGATTCTATTCTACTATATAGTTAATAATTTAAAATATATTGGTTTTATTGTAAATTATATAAATTGAACATATTATTAAGTGACTAATATCAACTCTCAACTTCACTAATGAAGTTCTACTGTATTAAAAAGACCAATAAGGAACGTTAAGTTAATTTTGAGTAAACTCTTGAAAACAATCTTTAAAGGAAAGCCCGATACAACGTAAGTACAGTGTAATACCCTTCATAATTATATTCACATAGAGTACACATAATTCCTTCTTCCTTCAAGTCCATATCTAGTTATT
>JAQJVL010005418.1:0-35498 GCA_035578905.1 Stictocephala bisonia | reverse complement strand
ATTTTTTTTAAATTTTGCATAGAGTCCATATTTCGATATATATAATATATTAAGAGATATTAAAATCCATTGATCAATTTAATATCATAACTTTTCAAAATATTATCTTTTTCAAAGATTTGTTTTTTATCTTATAAGTAAGTTATTTACAAACAAAAGATATTGTTGTTGTTGTTGTTATTATTAGTATGAGCTTATTAAGTAAAACAATACATTAAAGTTACCCAAAATATATGGATTAGGAAAATTTTTTAGATGAATCAGACTGACAAGAAAAGTAATTTCTCGTTACAAAACACCGGCTGGGTGAGATTGCTGAAAGATTGCGACAAGCGGAATATTGCTTCTGTAATCTTGACACAACGAGCTGCATTCTTTGTTAATCAATTATAAAATAATTAGGAAGTATTACAGGATATTTGTTTGAAAGAAAATAACAGTTATTAAGTCTATTGAATTGTCTTATTAGATTATATCAAAATAAGATATTAATTACGCAATCCATGAACATTCTAACTGAATTATTGATCTTTGATACCAATATAATACTAATGCTCTGAACTAGTTATTTGTAGAATTTGAAGGTTTATATTTTGATATTATTAAAAAATAAGTTACTTTTTAAAATTAGCCAGCTTTCTGATAGTTTTATTGAGTTGAAATCAAATTAAGATAAGGAAATCCCACGAAGGCTTTGCTGCCTATTAAAATGATTAAATGTAGGCAAAACAATATCACAACCATTATAACGAAATGGGTAAATTTATCATAGATAAATACACGCAATGTGTGTATTACTTACTGAAGGGATTAATTTAATTGCTTTTTAAAAAATTATTTTTAAATCCATGGGCAGTACATACTATTATTACAAAAACAACGTAATATTATATATTACCAGAGATAATTTGTAATGCTTAACATAGTAAGCACTTCTGGTATTTGGAGTTTGTAAAGTATGTGTATTTTTCGACAGTATATTATTTAAAACGCTTATAAAATCAGGCTAATGAGGGTTTGATAATGAAGCTAAAAATTATTTGCTTCAAGCATACTGTAAGTATTTATCTTCACGTGAAATCCAAAAGTTTTCTTTCCTGTATACGATGCTTTTTTTTTTTTTTTTTTTTTTTTTTTTTGTTTATAAAAGTACTAAACTGCACAAAGTTTAAACACTAGACAAATGTATGGATACGTAAAAATAAAATACACTTTTAACGTAGTTTTCCTTACTTTCGATAGAAACTTAATAGTCAAGCGTTATCAATTTTTTTTCTTACAAACATTTTGACATCGTTTGATAATATTCGATAATCAACATGTAAACAGTGTTAAGCATGGTAATACAAATACTAATATGTTGAAGATGAAAAATTAGGAAATACACAAAGGCATGAACCAAGGATCATTACGATAGTTATGTTGGTTGCTATAATTTACAGGTAGTTATTTAACTTAAACATTTCTGTTATTTTTGTTGAATTCCAGTTGCTGTTATGTTCTTTTTATGTTTCTTAGTACTGCTAATACTACATTACGGCCACTGTACATTCCTTTTCTAAAATTTTGTTAACTGATTAATTCAAATAAGCTGTATTGTGCTAACTGAAATAATCCTTGTTGCTCTATTAATTGCTTAGTATATATGCTATTATCACAAGATTTTTAAAGCTGCTATCAATTATCGATAGTATTATTTTGAAAGTTGAATAGAAATCAATTGTATTGATAAATAAGTTTATTATTATAATTAAAAAGTTTGGGATTATTAATGTTGGAATCGCTATTAGTTGTTCTGTACTGTTATATTTTCATTATCTATAAATATTTTTTTTTAATTATATAGGGAAAAAGATAGTACTTTTATATTTTTAAATTATTTATATTTAAAAAATTCAAAGTTTAAAAAGGGTTTTTTTGCTAAAATCAATGTGAACTAGATTAAAACAAATTTCAAGACACCCGTCTGGTTCCTGTTTTTTTTTGGGGCTTAAATGCCCAAACTGAAACCTTTCTGGCGTGGAGGTGGCTTGTTTCAGTTAGTTTTAAGTAAAAAGGAGTTTATTTTACTTTTTCCCAAACATAAAACGGTTAAAAAAACATAGCAACGAATTTTTTGAATATTTAATGAAAAGTCGTTCTATAGCTCTGGGTAAAAAAATTTTTTTATTCAAAGGTTAAGAAAGAACTCAAAAAACCTTTTTTAAATTTTTTAAAGAATCTTAAAATATTTTTTTAAAAAAACCCAAGCATAACATACAAAAATAAATGTTAAAAATTTGGTAATTTTCTGGACTAAAAGGGAAGAAAGAATTGAGGGGGGTTTAAAGGTAATGTAAAAGGGGGGAATTAAAATGTTAAGGAAGAGCAAATGAAACACAACATATTGTTAACCCCAAAAAAAGAAGGTAGAATAGTGAGTTTGGGCCTAGAAGAAAGGAAAATTCAGGTTACACTTAAAACACGTATAATGAAGTTTTTGTAAATATCGGGGATGACACGTAGAAGGGAAAAAAAATGAGATAAAAATAGTATAATATACAATACCCAGATGACATAGTAGAACATGGAAATAATGTATAATAGTCAAATGGCATTAAAAGAAGCAAAATTTTCCCAGATGACACAGTAGAACATTGAAAAAAATTTTGGGAATTGTCAAAGGGAAATTATAAGAATAAGAATATTCAGATGAAACAGTAGAACAAAATATAATTAGAATTTTTAAATGGCAATTAAGGGAAGAAATTTTAAATGACACGAATAACAAAAGTATAATGTAAAATTTTTCAAATGGAATTTTTAAGAATTTTTTAAATTAGTCAATGACACTTTTAGAAAAGTATAATGTAGAATAGTTATAGGGAAAATTTATAAGAAAGTAAAATATTCAGAGGGGGAACACTTTTAAAAAAAACTAAAATAAGAGAATAGTTAAATGGCTTATAAGAATGTAGAATATTCAAAATGAAAAAGTAGAACAAGTATAAGTAAAATACCCAAAGGGCATTTTTTAAGAATAAAGAATAGTAGATGACACGTAGAAAAATTTAAAATGAAAAATTTAAATGCCACAGGCGAATGTATAAGGGTCGGTGACAAAGTAGAACATAGTTTTTAATTTTAGAATTTGTAAAAGGGAAATTTAAAGAATGTAAAAATATCAGTTTGACACAAAAAGAACTTTTTAAAAAAAGTTAAAAATGGGAAAATTTTTAATTAAAAAAACCCCGAAAAAGGGTAGAAAAGAAGATAGCAAATTAAAAACATGGGAAATAATTTTAAAATTAGTTAAATTGGCTTTAAATAAAAAATTTTTAAAGAATTTTCAGTTTTCACGGGAAAAACTAAGTATAATGTGAATAGTTAAATGGTTTTTATAAAAATTTAAATTTTCGATAAAACAGTAAAACATAGTAGAAGGGAAAATTTAGTTAATGGCATTAAAAAAATTTTTTTGAAATTCAGATGTCAATTTTGAACTTTAGTATAATTTGAATGGGAAAAATTTTAAAACCAATTATAACACTGAATAAAGAAAAATTTAGTAAAAGTTTAAACACACAAACATATTTTAAGGTAGAATATTTAAAAATTGGCATTAAAAAGAATTTAGAATTTTCAATGGCACAGTAAAACATAGTATAATGTAGAATTTTTTCAAATAAAAATTTAAAGAATGTTGAATATTCAGATGACCAGTAAACATAGTACAAGGGTAGAAATTAAATGACACAGAAGAATGTAAAATAGGCGATGACAAAAAAAGAAACATAAAAATTTGGAAGAATATTTCAGATGACACTTGGGGTTTTTTTAAGGCAAAACAAAACGGTAGAGTTAGTACAAAAGGGAAAAAAATGAAAAATTTAAATTTTATTTAATTTAATTTTTTTCTTTTTAAATTTTTATGTATATTTTTTTAAATTTTTCCCCTGGGAAACCCCTTTAACTCTTTTTTAGAAAAATTTGATTTTTAAGGTTTAGTAATTGGCAATACGGGTTTGGTAGATCATGATTTAAGCATTTTTAAAGATCCCCCCAAGTTGGAAACTGCAATGATAATGAGCAACAAACAGTTTAGGCAAAAAGGTTTATTCTAGGGTTTTTCCGTTTGATTGAAAAAAAAAAAAAGGGTGTTTTTTTTAATTGGAATTAGTACTAAATTAAAATTTAAAAAAAATTTTTCATTTAGATTTTTTTAAATGTTTTTAAAAAAAAAATTCAATTGTATAAAGGAAATTTTAACAAAAAGTTTTAATGAAAAAAAAAATAACCCAAAAGGTTTTTTAAAAAACTTTTACATTTTTTAAAAACAACGAAAATTAGGAATTTAAAGTTTTTAATCTCGGGAATTTTCCAGAAAATTTTTAAAAAATTTTTGGGGCTTTTGGGGAACACTGTATTTTTTGAATTTATTTTATTACCTTTTAAAATTTTATAAACTTTGAAATGTTTTCTTCTAAAAATTTTTTTAAATTTTCTTTTTTACGTGTAAAAAAACGTGAAAATGGAAATGCGTGGAATTTTGGCCTTTGAAGGGTTTTTGATGCTAAACTGTAATCCGCCCACATTTTTACTTTTTTTTAAATTTGTATTAAAATTCTATGAAGTTTTTTTTTAATTTATTTTTTTTCCTTCTTTTTGAACAGCAAGTATTGCATTTCATAAACATTTGACTTTTTCTTTTAAAGGAACTAGTAAATTTTTATTTTTTGTTTTTTTTTTTTTTTTTTTTTTTTTTTTTTTTTTTCCAAAATATTGTACATTTTTAAAAGTAAAAATTAAAATATTTTTTTTTCTAGTTATTCTCCCCCGTTTTAAAAATATTTTTTTTTTTGGATGATATATAAACCAGCCCCCATAAAATTAAAAAAAAATACTACAAACAATTTCAGAAAAAGGAAAAGAGTTTTAGTTATGAGTGTTTCGGACCCAAAAATTTTGGTTTTTAGCATCATTTCAAGCTGTCATTACTGCATTAGGGAAAAGTTTTATTTATAAAATTTATTTTTAAATGTTTTGTTAAACTTGTTATTAAAAAATATAATTGTAAATTTTTTTCTTTCGGCCCACATTTATAAAAAAGGCGTAATCATAATTTTAAAAGCCTAAAAAAAATAAATTTTTTAAATTCCCTTTTTTCCCCTCCAGTCCCCAAATATTTTATCTTTAAATTTGAAAAATTTAAAGGGGAAGTTAATTTTTTTTCCTGATAACCCCCATTGTAAATGATATAGGAAAAATTTCCCCAATTTTTTTAAAATCAGGGGTATTTTTTAAAATTTTGTTTTTCACGTTTTATAATAGGGGGGAAACCTTTTTGGGCCCATTTCCCCCCTTTTTTTTATGTTTTTTTGGGGGTTGGGTTTTAATCTTTTGTAGAAATTTCGTTAAAGTTTCCCTTTTCAAAAAAGGGGATGCATTTTGGAAAAAAATACGGAAGTTTCTTGGTTTTAAAAATCTATCTGTTTTAAAGAAGCTTATGGGGAACGAAAAAAAAAGTCCCAAAAAGGATGTGCCCACCCACCCAAAAATTACTTACTTGCGGGTTGTTTAATTTGTATATTCGGGTATATTGTTAAACTCAAAAACCACATACAGGGGTTCATAAAAAAAAAATAAAATTTCCCTTGGGGATATGATTTTTTGCACAAAAATTTGGAAATATTTTCCCAAAAAATTTAAAACCCCTTTTCCAACATTTAACTTTCCTGTCCGCTGCCCTAAATGTGTTTTTTAACTTTATTTTTTTTATCAAAAGGGGCCCGTCAAGCTATTATATTTTTTAAAAATAGCTGATAAGAGATGTGAAAAATAACCCTGGTGCATGCCCTGAGGAAAAAAAGCCCTTTTTTTCAGGGTGGGGGTTTTTCCCTACTTTTTACCACTTAAAAATTTGGGAGGCAATTATGTTTTTTTTAATTTTAAAAATCATATAAGTCCCATTTTTTTTTTTTTTAAAAACAACGCAAAAAATTTAAAAGGAAATTTAATTGAAAAAAGGTTTGCAAAAAATATTTTTATTTTTCGTTCATAAATTAAGGGTTTTCTTTGTTTTTGAAAGGGGCCGAAACCTGTTAATTTTGTGGCTTTTTTATGAAATTTGTCTAGTATATAGAAATTGAAACCCAATTAGGGTTCATATTTTTCGCAATAGAAATAAAGGTAAAAAAAAAAATGCAAATTCCCAAAATTTAAAGAAAGGGAGTCGGGATTGTAGATTGTTTTTTTCCCAACCCCGGGAAAATTTTCCTATTAAAATTTTATTTTTCCCTAGAGCCCCTTTCAGTTGGGGTTTTTAAACCGTTTTTTGTATGTTTGGCTTTCCAATTTTTCCCGGGCATCCCCCTTTGTAAATTACAAAAAATTTTTCTTTTTATTCAGAACTTTTTTTTTTTTGCGTCAATAAAAACAATGGCTAAACAGTTTTTAAAAAAACGAAACCCTTAATACTGAAAAAAAACCCTTAAAACATGATTCATTACTTAGGTTTTTTTCTTTACACAAAAAAATAACATAAATTTAAATCTTACAGTGTTGGCTTTTTATGTATTAAAATTTTATTCGTAAAAAAACCTTAATATTTATTTTGTTCAATTTTTCTAAAAAATTTGAAACTTTAAATATGTATAAACAAAAAACCCCCAATTTTAAATTTAAAAAAAATTTTTTTTAATTTTTTTATCTTGATATAAAAACAGTATTTTGCCATTTTTTTGAGGGTCATCATGTACATTTTTTTGAAAATTTCCCAAAGTCAAACAAAAATCTTACCAACAATTTAAATATCTGAAATTTTTTATAATATTTTTTTACCAGCCCTTTTTCCCAAAGCTTTAAATTTGTTTTGCCAAAATTTACAATACCAATTCTTTACTCTTTTTGTTTTTTTTCCCAAAATATTTTTGTTTAAAATTTTTTCTATTTATTATATAAGAAAAAATTTTCTGATAAAAATATATGATATGGCTGAACTGTTTTTTTTAAAACAGTAAAAAATTTTTCGTTTAATTAAAAATTTTGCTTATATATAGTTTTTTTAAGCGTTTGTAAATTTAAATTTTCGCAACAAACATTTTTTTCTTTAAAAGAGTGCAAAGAAATTTGCCAGGGACCCCAATCGTCGGTTTATATACCGCTTTGCCCCCCACCCCGAGTGTACGGTGGTATTGACCGACCCACCCCCCCCAAATATATGTACGGTGGTTTTGACCCATCCACCCACTTACTTAGTCCCTTTGGGTTTAATTAACCGCCCCCCTACTTATATAAAATTAGGGTTTAAAAATTTACCCACCCACCCACGTATATTTTTAATATAAAAAATATATATTTTTATATTTATTTGTGTTTAAAGTTTTTTTAAAGTGTTGTTTTTTTTTTTTTTAAAAGGGGGAAATCTAAAACAAACAATTTGTTTTAAAACCAGAAGTTTTAGTAGAAAACCCCCTTTCCGTTTACCTAAGGTTAAAAAATCGCCTTTTTAGCCATTCCTTTCATTATTTACCCCCAAAAAGTTTTTTAAATTAGTTTCCACCGACATTAAAAGTATTAAATTAATGTGAATTTTTATTAAAAGAAAATAAAACTAGGGCCCTTTTTCAGTTTTGAAGTTTTATAAATTTTCTGAATAATGTTTTTAAGTTAAATCATGTTATTAAATTTTATATTTATTTTTTGTAAAATCAGGGTTTTTGAACATTTAAACGTTTATTAAAAAAACGGATATGAAATCGGGTTTTAGTTTTTTTTTTAATTTCTTTGTTTTTTTCCATCGTTACCAAATATATTTTTTTTTTAAATTTGTATTTTAAATTTAATTTTTTAGAAATGTAATTCACTATCATTGTAAAAATTTCAAAAAGAAATTTAGCTTAATTTTTAAAATTTGTTTTTTTAGTCATAATAAAAAATTCCCAAAATTTAAATATTTTCCAAATTTAAAATAGTAAGACGCACAAGGAGCGACTTTTATCGTTGAAAGTACAAGCGGGACTTATTTTTTCTTTTTTGAAATTTTATTTTTTGTGAACTGCCACGTTACTTGAGATTGGGGGCATTTTTGATATTCAGAGTTTAAAATTTTTGTTTTATGTTTTTTTTTATAATAAACTAAATTTAAAATCATTTATTTCTTTTTATTTCATTTATTTCTTATAAATATATATCCCGGGTTTGGGTTTTGCCCCAACCCATAAATGTAGGGTCGTATTAAATCACCCACCCCCCACCCATAAATGTACGGGGGATATTGACCCACCTGCCCACTCTTTTATGTACGGGGGTATTGACCCACCCACCCACTCATTTGAAAGGGTGGTTTAACCCCCCCTGCCCCCACTACCCTTGATATGGATCAATATTTAAATAAATAGATCAACGCTCTCCCACTTTAAGAATGAACCAGTAGTTTATGATAAAGAAACTCATAGGGCTTCAAAATGTTTTTAGGTTTTTTTTGGTACATACATAACTATTAATTTAATTTTCGTACCTCTTTCATTTTTGCCACTAGGAGCACTCTGTTAATTTATTTATTTAGCTAATCATTAGTAGAAATTTGTTTCCTGCATTTTATATTAAATAATCCCTCATCCCTAAAAGGTTTTCGTGAAATTGTTCTCCCTCATATGTCGAATTTAATTTTTACCAGAATAGTCTCTATGAAGTATTAAGTTGTAAAAATATAAAAGTAATTAATACATTAGGAATCTAATTTAAATTCCAATCTGGATTTTTAAGCACATGATATTGTTGAATACATTTTCTAGCCTATAATTATGTATGATTCAAACATTTTATAAACGATTTATATTCATTTTTTGTTATTTGTGAAATAAAATTTAAAGAAGCCTTCTTATCAACTTCAAACCAATTTGTAAAACATACAGATTCTTTTAAAATAAAAATTGTTTAAATTTTAAAAAGGGCCATCATCACGTTTAAAAATATTTTCATTGGTAATAGGGGAAATTTTACCCTCTTGTTTTTACTTTCCCTTCCCTTTTTACAAATGTTTTTTTAAAAATTACGGTTTATACTGGAAAATTATAGGTCTTATAACGGGCCTAAGTGGTAAATAAAAATATATCTTCGAGCTATCAGTGCTTGTCATTTTGGGTGAAATTTAAAAAATTTGGCCATTTTGGGGCAATGTGAAAAACAAATTGTATGTTTAGGATTTTTATAAACTTTTTTTTGGCGGTATTAGGGCCTATTTTGCAAAAAAGATAAAAAAAACTCAAAGTTTAAAAAAAAGAACAAAATATTTCATTAAGAGATAAGAACATTTTTTCCAGAAAAAAAGACTCTTGTGATGGAAAAAGTAATATTTTTTTTAATAACTGCTGACTTTAAAAGCAACAGAGGGATTTTTTAATTTTTCCCCGGGGGGGGTTTTTTTGGGAAAGGGGAAGGGGTTTTTTTCGAGTTTTTGGGAGCTTTCCTGTTAAAAAAAGTAAATTTTTATCTGTTTTGGATTTTCCCCTTTCGAGGTGTTGGTTTTTTTATTCGATGAAATTGTTCACGTATAAGTAAAAAGTTTATTATTGCAATGGTTTGGCATGGGATGGAAAAATAAATTATTAAAAAGGGGAAACAAAAAATTTCTATAAAAATTACATTAAAACAACTTTTGGTACTTAAGGGAAAGATAAAAATTTGGGGTTTTGTAATTACAGGGGGTTAGAAAAAAAAAGTTGTTTACAATGAAACCCCAAAGTTAAAAATAATTAATTTGTCAAATAAATTTTTAAAGAAAATTCATTTAAATTTAAATATATAAAAAAGTTTGATAACCATCAGTTATCTTTTTATTTTAAACAACCCAAAAATTTTTTAATTTTTTAAATTAGTCTGTTGTAAAAAATTTTCTTTTCCAAAAAAAAAGGGTTTTAATTTAGTTCTCCCAAAAACTATTTTTTTTCTTTTTTTTTGCAATATTTTATTAAATAAATTTTTTTTGAAAAATTCGTAACCGCCCAAATAAAAAAAATTTCCTTACATCAAAAATAAAAAAATCCCCTAATAAGTTTTTTGGAAGCAAAAAAAATTTATCAAAATTTGATCCCTTTAAAAAATAAACTAAACATCCACTTGAAAAAATTTTTTTCTGTCAAATAGGGGTTGGAAATTGTTTGCTACCCAGGCTCCCCCTATCGGGAAAGGAGTTTATACTTATTATAGGGTTCTTTATCTTTTTTTCCCCAAATATGGGAAATTATAATTTTCAAAACCCCATATTTTTTAAATTTTCATAGAGCCCATTTATGTATGAGGGAGTGGTTACACTTTGGGGGCTAATATCTATTGGGCCCACGTGAAAACCCACTCAGGGTTATACAAATTCTAACCCATTTTCCAGAGGAGCTAGAAATTTAAAAATTTGGCCCATTGTATTTTTGCCAAGAAACCCCGAGGGAAAAAATTCCAAAAATTTAAAAAATTTTTTAAATTTTTTTAACCCCCTCCAAAAAAAAATAAAAAAGGGCGGACGGGGAAATTTTAAAATTGTTTTTGCAGAGTTTTACTAAGGGCTTAATTGTGGGAAAACCTTTTGGTTTAGAAAAAATCTGACGGGGGGCTTTAGCCCCCAAAATTGGGTAATTAAATTTCCTAAAATTTTTTTGGTCAGGGAAATTTTTTTTTTTGGGTTTTTTTTGATAATAACTACCCCAAAAAATCGTTAATTTTCCATTTCTTTTCAAAAAATGTTATTTTTTTTTGGGTTTTTTCTTTATTTTACTGCATTATAACGATAATTTAAGAACTTAAACACCTACACATACTTAAATTTACTTTTTTGGGTTATCAAAACTACTTTTTTAAATTCGTTTTTTGGGCACTGTCCGAAAACCTAAAAAAAAACCCAAAAAATGGTGACGGGGAAAAGGGAAATCTTTTGCAGAGTTGGGGTTTTTGTTTTACTAAAATTTTTAAATTTTTTTATTTTTCTTAAACCAAATTATATATACCAATTGAAAAAAAAAAATTTCTGCAAAAAAAGTGCCCCTGTGTGTTTTTTGTGCTATATAAAAATAGTTTCCTGAAAAAAAGTCGGTAAACTTGGGTTTTTTCGAAAACAGGGGTTTTTTTTTTTTGGAAAAAGTTCCCCCCCTTTTAAAGCATGTTTTTAAAGGGGGCAAAAACCCTTAAAAACCCTACACTTTATTTACGTATAAACTTTGTATAAAAACTGTTTATAAACTTTGTTTTTTTAAACCTTTTTTAACCTAAAAAAAATTTCAAATGGCTTACGGGGAAATTGCGGGACGGGTTTGCAGACTTGAAGTTTTTTTTTTTAAAATGAAGCTGTAACATTTAGTTTAAAAAGCATCTAATAAAAATTTTCAACCAAAAAATTAGATGCTGTAAAAAAAAATGTAATGTACTTTAAAAAAATTTAAAATGTACCACAAAAGGTACATACCTAACTTACCACAAAAAGTTTATAAAATTTTTTGAATTTGGGGCCTACTACCAAACTTAATGGCTCCAAAAAAAAACTAAGGAAAATTTCATGTTCATTTTTGATAAAAACCCCCCCCCCCTTAAAGATAAAGGGGGAAAACCCCCTGGGGATAAACGGATAATCCCCCGGGTTATCATCAAAAATGGGGGAAAGGGAATTTTGAATTGTGACCATATACTTCGTTTTTGAAATTTTAAAATTTTCCTAAAATTTTTGTTAAGAAGAAATTTTTTTGGTATTTCGTTTTTAACTATGCAAAAATCATAAAATTTCCCCTTTTTCTTTTAAAAAAATTCTATTTTTTGTTGGGTTTTTCGTTTTTTTTTGCTTTTTTATTTTAATTTTAAAAACCCTAAACCCGTAACACACATTTATCTTTCCCCATTTTTTGTTACGAAAACACAAAAAAAAAATTTGATTTGAAATTTTCAAAACCTAGAAAAAATAAAAATGGTTGACTTGAAAAACCCCAATCCGGTTTGCGGGTTTTGGGAAAGTTTTTTATACTGAAGCTGTAATTTTTTATTTTGGACAACATCTAATAGAATTTTTAAATTATATACTTAAATGCTTTATTTTAATACTTTTTCCTCACAAAAAGTATTTAAATTTGGTTTTTTTTTCAAAATAATTTTTACTCCCCCTTATTCCCCTTACGTATTAAAATTGTGTAAAAAAATTTTACGGACATTTAAACTATATTAAAAAAAAAAAACAGGTTGAAATTCCCTTTTTTGTTGCCTGGGGGCCCAAATCATAATTTTTTCGCTGTATTTTCGGAATTTGTTTTTTTGGGTTTTTAGGCACCCTCCAGGGGGTGCGATAAATGTTTTTAAAACCCTTGGGGTGGGCCCCGGGTTTTTGGTCGATGGGAAACGGTGGGTGGGCGTCTGGGGAAAAAGGGTTTTTAGAAGGGTTAGTAAAAGGGATTCAGTCGATTGGAAAAATTTTCCACCGGGGTTAAATAAAAGGGATGCCCCCGCTTTTTGGAGGGCCTCATTCTGAACCCTAGGGCCCTTACCCTTTTGAATTCCCTTTCAGTAGGAACTGTTCAATTTTTTTTGGCTTTCTGCCCTTTTGAAAAATGAATCGTTTTCACTGCATTTTTAAAGATCTTTTTCCCACGCTTTTTTTTCAAAATACCCCTTTTGGGTTTATTCCCCCTTTTCCCTTTTAAAAGTAATTTCCGTTTTTATTGAAATTTTAATAATCAATCACGTTTTTCCCTTTTGGGATTTTTTTCGGGATTTAAAACTATATTTTTTTTTCCAAATTTTTTCTTCTTCTCCAATTATTTTTAATTGTAATTTTACATTTTTAACCCCTACGAGGGGTTTTTTCTTCAACAAAATTTTTTTTTTTGTTCCCAAAGGGGCCCTTTCATCAGGGCAACAATAACTCTTCCCCATGGAGTAGAAAGCTCAGTGTGGGGCAAATTTTCCCTGCTTGTGCCCTTGCATGGAAGAGTTTTGGTGGACATTTTACGACAACTGAAATTTGATGAAATCCTTATGAGTGGTGACCCGCATTTACAAAAAAACTGCGTAGTGAGAATTGTATGGTTAGGGGCGGTACTTTTTTTAAAAAGGGTTTTCCAACAGGCATTCTTTTTGTTTTAAAACAGTCATTTTTCCGTTAAAAAACCCCCTAAAGCACATTTACGATGCATTTTATCCCCTACGAAAGATGATGGCATGACCTGTTTCGTCATTTGGCTAAAAAAATTAAAGAAAAATTTTGGTGCAAATCAAAAATTATCGGATTCCTTTTCCCCGGGTTTAAAACCCTTTACTGTCTTTTTTTTGGGGGGTAAATAAATTGCTGTACTGTTTGATCCCTTTCCAGTAAAATTAAAAGGGCGCCATTTTGATTTGTCTAATGTTTGGAAAATAATTTTGGCCCGCCTATTTCTGGGGTGACGCTACTTTTCCCCTGGCCAGTTTGATGTTGTCGAATGCAGCTCGGGATGGGGTTGAAAGGACGTTAACTATAACTCAGGGTGACTTTTTTAAAAACTGCCACACCCAAAAACCTTACTATTGTCTCTGAAGAACCCCGAATTGATGGGCCTCCCAAACCAATTGTTTTAACCAATCTGTACATCTCATTAGACTCGCAGGGGTTTATGCGGGTGTTAAGTTAAAAGGGGTGCCCGTGGGAGTGTTTTCCCCCTTAAAAAAATGTTTTCCTTTGACCCGGCCAAAAAAACAAAATGGGCCCCCCCAAAAAAAAAAAGGTTAAGCGGGAAGTCCAAAAAAGTTGGGCAAGTACTCGACCCGGAAAGCTTACAGATGCAAAAAAAGATACATAAAAATAAACCCCCAGAAAATAAGGTGCAGTTTAAAACGTTACCCCGGACCAGCATCCCGAATCAACCGGAAAACTGCCGGGCGTTATAACGATTTTAGAATCCCGGAGCTTCCTGCCAAAAGAGTAGAGGCTTTTCGATTGAAAATCCCTCATTTTCCAAAATGAGACACGTTCCTGCTCTCCTTGCTCGAAAGATTGGTGAAAAAAGGCCCCATGGAGTTTCTGGGGGAGACTTGATTTAAATGGCAAATTTAAATTTATTTTAAAATCCGTAAAGTATGTCTTTTGGGGAAAATGACATTTTCAAGTGTTTTGTACTGCATGCTCGGCTGTTTAGGGAAAAGAAAGACAGAAAAAAAGTTGGGGCTGTGGTTTTTGGGGGGCAATAAAATTTTTTTTAATTACCTCCTTTTACGCGCCGTTTTATTCTGATCGTCATTTCCTAGAAGAGCCCCGAGCATACAACGAAACCCGTTTTTCCTTTTGTGCACTCGAGGTGTCTGGTGGGTAAACCCTTTATCCTAGTGGGCCTTTTCCCTTCTTTAAAATTAAGGAAAAATGTACCACCCAAATTTCCCAAAAAGGCGCCGCTGGTCAAAGGTTCGCGCCGGGGTGGGGAAAAGTTCAGTTTTCCCAAACCCGGGTTTTCCGGGCTTTACATCGACGAGGGGGAGGGCGCAAGAAAATTCCATGGGTAAATTCTCAATGCCAAAATTTTATTGAATCTAAACAATTCTTTTTATTTCCCTTTAAATCCTTTCATTAATGAGTTTCGCCGTTTGAGCAATGAGCCATCTATCAACGTCATTTACAGGGGTTTTAAAAAATTTCAAAATTTTTCTAAACCCCCGGCCCTGTTCTTGGGGATAGGCAAACAGGTTGGGAAATTTCAAAGCTTTTTCTCAGTACTGAAGAAACCGTCAAAAGATCCCCGGAAGTTGACTGTTTGGGAAAAAGGGTTCCCGCAAGGCCATTTCTACGATCTTTTTGTTTCCCCTTTTGGGAAACCCTTTCAAAAATCCATTTCTCTAAACCGAAGGGGAATTTGGGCGGCATATCGGAATTTTTTTTAACAATAATGGAAAAAAAGCTGTCTCGTACAATTACTCGCGTTGCCTCTTGCTTTCTGAGCCACGATTTTCCCACTTTTGGTCGGGATCCAGGGGTTGGGAGGTAAAAAGTTTGCGGGTAAGGGCAGGACGGCTACTTTACATAAAGTTTGCCAATTTAAAAAAAGGGTGCTAAAAAATTTCCCTGCGGGGGAGGGCCATTGGCGGAATTACTCAATTTTCAACAGGGTAGGGGAAAAAAGGAAGAAAAGGGGAGGTCAGGGGGTTGGTTTCTGAGACCTATGGGTTTAGGGCCCTGTGGAACAAATTAAACGCCCCCGACTTTTTGTGCTGGGACCCCCCTGGCCCAAAAGGGTTTTTGTACAAAAATTTTTCCCCAAAAACCCGTTGCCCAATACACAAGTAGATGAAAGGGGGGGTTTTGTCCAGTACAGGCAGTTTCAATAATAAGGGGAAAAAATTAAAAATCAAGAAGAAAGACATTTTGTTCTGATGGGTGGGTTGTACCGTTTTAATGCCACACTTTTTATTAAAATATGGGGGCACAAAATAAATTGGGGCTTGCTTCTACTCGTCGCGTAATTCAAATACCTTTTCAAATATCTTAAAGAAGGGGGTTTCTTCAGAAAAGTAACTGTTAAAAAACCTTTCGGGAAAAGGAAGATGAGGTTAAAAGCCCTTTCGGACGAAGAGAATTTATTGGGTGCTAAAAAGATGCATGCTGGCGTCCTTAGACTTTTCCCAAATTTTTAAAACTAAGCCCAGCGTTTACTGTCTGCCGTTAAAACCCCTTTAAAAAAAGGGAAACAGGGTGTCATTTTTACCCCAGGCCAGTTGGCAGATGCAACCGCTAAACCCCAGTTTTCCCAAACTTATCGTGTACTTCAATAGACCTCAAAAATCCAATTTTTCCCTAAACCCTTTCATACCAGTCATTTTTTGAAAAAATTTATTGTAAAATTTCAAAAAAACCAAAAGTCAGGGAAAATGGGACAACCCTCCAGATTTTGGGCGCCCTTTCCCTCACAGCTCGCCAAAAAGGGGACAAAAAGTAGCAGGCTGTTGTGGGTTCACCTAACCGAGGTGAACCAATTATTTAAGACTGCTTTCTTAGGGCCTTCCTTGGGCCGGGGGACCTGACTTTTTTCCGGGCGGAACTGATTTTCTGCCTTTTCAGGAAATTTGCCAGGGGGGCTTTTGGGGTTGGGAAAAGACGAAGAAGATTTCTAAACACGCACTGCGAGAAACCTCTCAAATTTTTCCCCCCCGCTTGGACCCCCGGGCTCAGGATCCTTCTTTGTTCTCCTATGTAATTTTGGGGGCTCCACGGCACTGTTTTGGAAATCTTTCAAAAAACGCACTTTATGAGGATCACTTTGAAAGGAACCCTTCAGATCCTGAAATTTGGGAGTTTAAAAATATCATTGATAGATATTTAAACGCAAACCTCCGCAGACCAGGGGGTAAAGGTTTATGACCATGGCCTTTCCATATGTAGAAGATGACACGACGAGGGTTTTTTTTTGGGGGAGAGGTTCTTAACTTCGGAGAAAGCTTTCAGAGGGCAAAATTTTTGAAAAGTGGGAGCCCAAGTTATCCCGACGACCCAAAAACAAGGTTACAAATTTTGCAATTGGGACTCTCAAGACCCAATGACACACATCTTTTCCCGGACAATTTTTCATTGAAAGGGCCCGGAGGATACGGAAAAAAACCCCAACCCTTCGTGTTTATCCTTGCGTTACGTGCGGAGTTGTCACACGTCGCTTTGGGCCCTTTCGAAACTCAGGGATTGCTGCCGGGAAAAATTTTGGGGGTTTTGGTAAAACCGCACACACTGTTCCGGCTCCCTCTCGATTTTGGTGCGGCATTTTAGCGTGTGGGGAAAAATTACCAACCGGGGCCCAAAAAAGCAGAGCTCATCCCGAGCAGCACAGCTCATTTCCCTTTTATGAGGCTCCAATTGGGGCAAACCCATTCATATTCGAGATCCTTTGGGAAACCGGGCACTTCGAGATCTATTTTAAAACTAGTGTCCCAATTTTGGGAAAAAAAAAAAATTTTCTCTGCTCCGGGAACTTTAGGCAAATAGCAAACCCGGGGTTTTTGAAAAAAGCTCGCACATTGTGTGATTTGCTTGTGGTTTTACTTCGAGCATTTATACCTTTGGGGACTTTTTAAAGTGTTTTTCCCTGACGACCCACACAGAACGCGATCCCTTGACTACTCCAAATTCCTCCTTGGGGTAGGCCAAAAGGGCATTTTTTTATCTAAGATGTTTGGGGAAGGCCCTGATTGTGGGACCTTAAATTCCCCCTTCTTGGGGTAAGAATTCACGACCCAAACGACTTGGCGGTGAGGTTTTTTTCCCCCCCAAATTCTCTGTCAACCCCCCCATTTAATGTTGCGAAAGAGGGGATACTTTCAACTATGAACGTGAACCCTCCAAAAGATCAATGTCAAATTTGAACTCTTTGGGGTGGGCCCAACTTTTTGAGTTGATAAGTGCTGACACTTTGGACAAAAGGGAAAAAGAAGATGATATGGTCGGGAAAGTAAAAGCTATTTCATCAAGGGCCCCTGGGAAAGGCGTTCCAATTTTATGGCCTGCGACCCTTTTGGTTGGCTCCGGATGCCTTTTCCCTGAGGGGAAATTTTAATATTTCCGATGGACCCCCGTTAAACCCGGGACTAAAGTCATTGTCACAGCGATTTCCAAAAAAGGTAATACTGTCAGACTTCCCCGGGGGCAGAACCTTTCGGGATTCCCCCGAATCCCCCTTTTGGTTTGGTTGGCCCGAAGGGGCCCCCGATTCCCTTGGGCTTCGTGACAATTTCCCCTCGTGTTAGCGTACCCCCAATGACTGGGCCCCAAGAGCCCAAGGGCCCCAAAAAATTTAGTACGTCGGAGTCGACCCTTTGCACGGCTGCTTCACACATGGCCGCTGTACGTCCCCCTTCTCAGTAGAGTGAGAAAAAAGCCCCCACTCATTTTCGTATCCTTGGCCCAAACCCGGAAGGGGTCTTGAAGGGGGTCGCCTACGCAAAAAAACATTGTGTACGGGGGACCCCTTCTATAACCCGATTTGCCATTGGCAGTAAGCTAGGGGGGCCCGCTTTAAAAAAATTTCCCCCTCGTAAGTTTACCGAACCCGAAAATGTCTTTTCCAAAGGGAGTAGGCGGGGGCCCGGCCTAAAATAAAATTTCCCCCAAAATTTTAGCTATTGTAAATACTGGCCGTAGGAAGGGGGCCTGCCTAAAATAAAACTCCCCAAAATTTTAGTATTGTAAATACTAACTAAAGGGAAGGGGGCCCGCCTAAAATAAAACTCCCCCCCCTTTAGCTGTTTTAAATATGGTCCCCTACGTTTGCCCGGGTCCCCCGGGGGAGGGGGATACCATTCATTCACTTTAACGAATGGTTTAAAATAACAGGAAAAAAAAACATAAAATTAATAGTTTAAAATTTAAAACCCTTTTTTAAAAAATATTTTTTTGGGGTTTTAAAAATTTTTTAATGGGGGCTCTACTTTGCCGGCCCCCCCTATCGAGATGGTGGCCCCAAAGCGTCAGTTGAACCCAATGGGGGAAAAACAGGGGAAATGGGAAAACAATTAATAAAATTTAGTTTTTTAACAGCTTTCTTTTAAAATCACTTTTTTCCGTATGCTTTTTTTTATTAATTTAAAGCAGATCACTTTTTCCGTTTTTTAAAAACCATGATTTTTTAAAAAAACATTTTGAAAACAATTTATAGAAAAAACCTTTATTTTTAAAAAAAAACCAAATTTTTCCTGTTAAAATAAATAACATTTTTAAAGGAAAATTATTAAAGGTGAACTCTTTATATTCAAAGAAAATTGGGTTAAAACCCCCAAGGGGGGGTTTTTTTGGGGGAAGCCCCCAACGAGCAAAACGGGGTACTAATATATACACTAAAGATATGAAAATTTTTTATGAACCTTAAAAATTTTTTATTAAAGGGGAAAATATGATAGGGAAAACCCAAATAAGTATAATCTCCTTCCTGATAGTGGGGGGCCGGGTAACTACACAAAATATCCCCCAATTTGTTTGACAGGAAAATTTTTTAAGTGGGTGTTTAAATTAATTTTTTATAGGCATCAAATTTTGATGAAATATTTTTTTCTCCCAAAAAACTAATTTGGGAGTTTTTTATTTTTGGGGTGTAAGGATTTATTTTTTTATCGTCGGGTTTCGAATTTTTCAAAAAAAAAATTTTTTGATTTTCATATTGCAAGAAAAAGAAAAAAAATAGTTTGAGTAGAACTAAATTAAAAAGTATTTTTTGAATGAATTGTTACAAGCAGACTATTTAAATTTAAAATATTGGATTGTTAATATAAATGATATACTGATGGTTTATCAAACTTCTTATATATTTAAATTTAGTGAATTTCTTAATAATTGATTTGACAAGTTAATTATTTCAACTTGGAGTTTCATTAGTAACAACTATTTATATCTAACAATGTAATTACAAAACAAATTTGTAATCTTACATTAAGTAACAATAGTTGTTTAATGTAATTTATATAGTATTGTTATGTTTTCATTTGTAATAATGATTTTGCCATACTATGCCAAACCATTGCAATACTAAACTTTTTACTTATACATGAACAATTTCATCGAATAACCAAACATACACCTCTGAAGGTTTAAAAACCAAAAATAGATTTAAAATGCCCTTTTTTTAAAAAGGAAACCCCTCCAGAACCGAAAAACCCCTCCCCTTTAAACAAAAGGGAAAGCCCTTTTATCTTTAATTTTGTTCTTTTAAGTCAGCAGTTATTTTTAAAAAATTACTTTCCCCTTTACAAAAAGTCTTTTTTGCGGAAAATTGGGTTTTTAATTTTTAAAGAAAATTTTTTTTTCTTTTTTTTTATTTATGGTGTTTATTTTTTTTTGCAAAAAAGGCCTAAACCCCAAAAGAAAAATTTTTATCCTTTAAAAATTTCTAAAATTTTTTTACACATTGCCAACATGGCCATTTGTTAGTAAAAACCAAAAAACATCTGACAAGGGACTGTAACCCCGAAGATAAAAATTTTTTTTTTTTAACCCCTTTGGTTTTAAAGACACTATAATCTCCAGTATGACCGTAATTTAAAAAGACATTTGTACATGCAAGGTATGTAAAACAAGAGGATAATTCCTCTATTACCAATGAACTATTTTAATCGTGATGATGGCTTTCAAATTCAGAACAATTATATTTTAGAGAATCTGTATGATGTACAATATGTTCGAAGTTGCATAAGAAGGCTTCTTAGATTATATTACACAAATAAGTCAAATATGAAAAAAAAATCGTTTATAAAATGTTTGAATCATACATAATTATAGGCTAGAAAAAAGTATTCCAAAATTAAACATGTGCCCTTTAAAAAAACCCGATTGGAATTTAAATTAGTTTTCCTTTTTAAAATTTTTTTTATTTAAATTTTCTTTTATATTTTTACAACTTAATACTTCATAGAGACTATTCTGGTAAAAATTAAATTCGACATATGAGGGAGAACAATTTCACGAAACTCTTATAGCATGAGGGATTATTTAATATAAAATGCAGGAAACAAATTTCTACTAATGATTAGCTAAATAAATAAATTAACAGAGTGCTCCTAGTGGCAAAAAAAAGGGGAAAGGGAAAAAAAAATTAAAAGTTATGTTTTGGACAAAAAAACCTAAAAACATTTTGAAGCCCTATGAGTTTCTTTTTTTATAAAACTGGTTCATTTTAAAGTGGGGGAAACGTTTATCTATTTTTTTAAAAAATTGATTTCCCCCTCAACGTGAAAGTGTTGGGGGAGGGGGTTTTAAAACCCCGTAAAATATATGGGTGGGTGGGGGGGTCAATACCACCGTACAAAATATGAGTGGGGGGGTGGGGCAAAATCACCGTACATAATGGGGGGTGGGTGAGTCCCAATTTCGACCGTAATTTATGGGTGGGTCAAAACCACCGGGTTTTTAAAAATATATATATATATGAAATAAATGAAATAAATGAAATAAATGATTTATTCAGTCATTATAAACAAACATAAAACAAAATATCAACTCTGAATATCAACTGCCACAATCTCAAGTAACGTGGCAGTGCTACAACAATATTTCCAAACAAAGAAAACTAGAGTCCAGCTTGTACTTTCAACTGATAAGAGAGTCGCTCCTTGTGTCGTCTTATCTATTAAACTGGAAGTATAATTATGCAATTTGTATATTATGACTAATTAACAAGTTTAAATGTTAAGCTATTACTTTATGAATTATTTACAATGATAGTGAATTACATTTCTAAAATATTATTTACATACAAATATTAAAAAAAAAATATATTTGGTAACGATGAATAACAAAGAAACTATACATAAAACTAAACCTGATTTCATATCTGTATTTAATAAGCAGTAAGTGTTCATATACATGATATACAAATAATATATATAAATTTAATAACATGATTTAACTTAATACATTATTCAGAAAAGTGATATCTTCATAACTGAAAAGCCATAGTTTTATTTTCTTTGAATAAAAACTTCACATTATTAATACTTTTAAATGTCGGATGGTAAACTATTAAAATACTTTGGGCCTAAATAATGAAAGGAATGTCTAAAAAGCGATTTTTTAACCTTAGGTAAACGAAAGGTGTTGCTACTAAAACTTCTCGTGTTATAAAACAAATTGTTTGTCTGAGTATTTCCACTTATAATAAAAAATAAACGTAACACTTTAAACACTTTAAACACAAATAAATATATATATATATATATACGTGGGTGGGTGGGTAAATTCAACCATATATATATATATAGTAGGGGGGTCGGTTAATACCAACGTACATATGTAAGTGGGTGGATGGGTCAATACCACCGTACATATATAGGTGGGTGGGTCGGTCAATACCACCGTACACGTACGGGTGGGCAAGCGGTATATAAACCGACGATTGAGTCCCTGTGCTACTTTCTTTGCACTCTTTTAAAGAAAAAATGTGTTAGTTGTCGAAAATTCAAATCACATACGCTAGAAACTATATATAAGCATATATTAATTATAACGAATATTTATACTGTTTTAAAACAACAGTTCAGCCATGATCATATATTTTATCAGAATAATTTTACTTATATAATAAGTATGAAAATTTAATCAAAAATAGTTTGGCAATAAAAACAAAAAGAGTAATGAATTGGTATTGTAAGTATGGCAATACAAATTTATGCTTAGAAAAAGGAACTGGTAATAATATTATAATAATTTCAGATATTTAAATTGTTGTGTAAGATATTGTTTGACATTTGAATTTACACAAAATGTAGCATGATGACCATCAAATAATGGCAACAATATCTGTTATATATCAAGCATAATAAATTAAAACATTTTAAATTAACATTGGATTTTTAGTTTATACATATTTAAAGTTTCATTGTTTAGAAAAATTGAACAAACTAAATATTTATAGTTTGTACGAATAACTTTTAATACATAACAGCCAACACTGTAAGATTTATATTTATGTTATTTATTGTGTAAAGAAAAATACATAAGTAATGAATCATGTATTTAAGTGTATTTTTCAGTATTTAGTTGCGTTTAAATACTGTATAGCATTGTTTTTATTGAGCGCAAAAGAAATAAGTTCTGAATAAGAAGACAATTTATGTAATATACAAGGGAGATGCCCGGAAATATTGTGAAAGCCAAACATACAAAAACGGTTGACAACAACTGAAAGGACTCTAGGAAATATAAATGTCAATAGGATAAGTTTCCGAGTTGGAAACAAACAATTTACAATCCAGACCCTTACTTAAATTCTGGGAATTTGCATTCTTTATTACATGATACTATTGCGAATATATGTAACATATTGTATACATTACTATATACTAGACAAATTTCATAAAATTGCCACAAACTTAGCATGTACTGCATTACAAAAACTACGAATACTCGGTTATTGATGAATCGATAATAACAATATTTGTGCAGCCTTTTATACAATTATATGCTTCATTTGTTGCGTAGTTTTTAACAAAAATAAAATGTACGTTATATGATTTTAAACTTACAAACTATAATTGCCTACAATTTTGAAGTGGTAAAAAGTAGAAACACTCTACACTGAATAAGGACTTATTATTCCTCAGACATGCACCAGGGTTATATCACATCTCTTATCAGCTATTTTAATATATAATAGCTTGACGGGCTCTTAAGATATGATAAATTATGTAAATAACACATTTAGACAGACGGACAGGAAAGTAACCATTGTAAGGATTATATTTATAGGAACATGTTCTCAGTTTTTGTGCAAGTAATCATATCCCGAAGAATTGAATGTGTTTTTTTATGAACCTCTGTATGTGGTATTGAGTGCAACAATATACAGAATATACAAATTAAACAACCTGTCAAGTATGTATTGTGGGTGGGTGGGCACATCTTTACGTACTTTGTTTCGTTCCTCATAAGCTTCTTTAAATCAGATAGATTTTAGACCAAGAAACTTCCGTATTTTTTTCAACTGCATCCCTTTTCTGAAACATGGACTATCACATCGATTGCTACATTGATTAAAACTTACCCAAAATAGCTATACAAATATGGTTGAAATGACAAAATGTTCCCCTCTATTATAATCGTGAATATACAATTGGAAATATACACTGATTAATTAATTGGAATCTTCCATATATCATTTTCAACGTTGATTATCAGGAAAAAGATTAACTATCACTAACTATCAATTAACGATACATATTTCTGGACTGGAAGGGAAAAAAGGTACATTTTAATAATTGTATTTACTTCAGGCATGGATGATTATGATTACACCATATTTATAAATGTGGCCTAAATTAAAAAAAGTCACAATGCATATTGTTCAATAACAAGATATCGAAACATTTTAAAAATAAATATATAAATAAAACTTTCCATAATGCAGTAATGACAGCTTGAAATAATGCTAAACCAAATTTTAGGGTCCAATAACACTCATAACTATAACTCTTTCCTTAATCTGAAATTGTTTGTAGTATTTTTTTTTAATTTTATGTATCTGGCTGTATATATCATCCAGAGAAAAATATATTTTCAATCGGTAGAGAATAACTAGAAAAAAACTATTCATAATTATACTTTTAATAATGTACAATATTTGAATGAAAAACTACAATTAAAATTTACTAGTCATAATTGTAAGAGTCAAATGTTTATGATATGCAATACTTGCTGTTCAACTAAGAATGAAACAAATAAATTAAAATAAACTTCATAGAATTTTAATACATAATTCATAAAAGTAAACTGTGACGTGATTACAGTGGTAGCATCAAACCGTTCAAAGGCCATTATCACGCAGTACCATTTACACGTTATTTACACGTAAATAGAAATTAAAAATATTTTGAGAAGAAGGCATTTCAAAGTTTATAATTTAAATGGTAATAAAATAAATTCAAAATACAGTGTTCCAAAAGACCTCACTTTTTTAGAATTTTCTGATAGTTCTCCGAGATGAAAAACTTTAAATTCCTAATTTTCTTTGTTTTTAATAATGTATAGTTTTAACCACCTTTTGACTTATTATTTTTCATTAAAACATATTGTTAATTACCTACCATATACAATTGAATTTTTTTTTAAGAACATTAAAATATCTAGTGAATTTTCAAATGTTAATGAGCTACTAATTCCAATTAAATAAACACCATTTGAGCTTAATACAAACGGAAGCCGTAGAATATACCTTGTTGGCACTAAACTGTTTGTAGCTCATTATCAGTTAGCAGTTTGCCAACTTGGAACAATACTTTACAACTGCTTACTCCTGATCTGCCAACCAGTATTGCACACTTACTAAACCTGACAATCTATTATTACTAACAGAGTAAGGTGTCCTAGGAATGTTTAAAGAAATATACATATAAATATAAAATGAAAAAAGTTAAATACTAATATAATTAATCATTTATATCCATTAGTACCTAACTCTACCGTTTTGTTGTGCCTAAAAACACACAAGTGTCATCTGAATATTCTCCATTCTTATGTGTTCTTCTTTGTCATCGACCATTCTACACTCTTCTGTGTCATTTAACTATTCTACATTATACTATGTTCTACTATATCATCTGATTATTCTAAATTCTTATAATTCCATTTGACAATTCTACATTATACTATGTTTTACTGTGTCATCTGAATATTCTAAATTCTTATAATTCCATTTAACTATTCTACATTATACTATGTTCTACTGTGTCATCTGAATATTCTAAATTCTTATAATGCCATTTAACTATTCTACATTATACTATGTTCCACTGTGTCATCTGACTATTCTACTTTATTCAGTGTTATATTGTTAGATTTACCTATTCAACTTATACTATGTTCTACTGTGTCATCTGAATACTCTCCATTCTTATGTGATCTTCTTTGTCACCGACCATTCTACATTCTTCTGTGTCATTTAACTATTCTACATTATACTATGTTCTACTGTGTCATCTGATTATTCTAAATTCTTATAATTCCATTTGACAATTCTACATTATACTATATTCTACTTTGTCAACGACCATTCTACATTCTCCTATGTCATTTAACTATTATACATTATACTATGTTCTACTGTGTCATCTGACTATTCTACATTATTCTGTGGTATATTGTTAAATTTGCCTATTCAACATTATACTATGTTCTACTGTATCATCTGAATATTCTACATTATTTTAATGCCATTTAACTATTCTACATTATACTATGTTTTACTGTGTCATCTGACTATTCTACATTATACTATGTTTTACTGTGTCATCTGACTATTCTACATTATTCTGTGTTATATTGTCAAATTTACCTATTCAACATTATACTATGTTCTACTCTGTCATCTGAATGGTCTAAATTCTTATAATTCTATTTGACAATTTTACATTATACTATGTTCTACTTTGTCACCGACCATTATACATTCGCCTGTGTCATTTACCTATTCAACATTATACTATGTTCTACTGTGTCATATGAATATTCTAAATTCTTATAATGCCATTTGACTATTCTACATCATACTATGTTCTACTTTGTCACCGACCATTATACATTCGCCTGTGTCATTTAACTATTCTACATTATACTATGTTCTACTGTGTCATCTGACTATTCTAAATTCTTATAATGCCATTTGACTATTCTACATTATACTATGTTCTACTTTGTCACCGACCATTATACATTCGCCTGTGTCATTTAACTATTCTACATTATACTATGTTCTACTGTGTCATCTGAATATTCTACTTTCTTATAATTCCATATAACTATTCTACATTATACTATATTCTACTGTGTCATCTGACTATTCAATACTCTTATAATTCCATTTGACAATTCTACATTATACTATGTTCTACTGTGTCATCTGAATATTCTACATTCTTATAATGCCATTTAACTATTCTACATTATATTATGTTCTACTGTGTCATCTGAATATTCTATATTCTTATAATTCCATTTGACAATTCTACATTATACTATGTTCTACTGTGTCATCTGAATATTCTGCATTCTTATAATGCCATTTGACTATTATACATTATACCATGTTCTACTGTGTCATCTGAATATTGTATATTATACTATGTTATCTCACTTTTTTAACATTCTACTGTGTCATCTGACTATTCAATATTCTTATAATTCCATTTGACAATTCTACATTATACTATGTTCTACTGTGTCATCTGAATATTCTACATTCTTATAATACCATTTGACTATTCTACAATATTATTATGTTTTACTGTGTCATTTGAATATTCTAAATTCTTATAATGCCATTTGACTATTCTACATTATACTATGTTCTACTGTGTCATCTGAATATTCTACATTCTTATAATGCCATTTGACTATTATACATTATACTATGTTCTACTGTGTCATCTGAATATTCTATATTCTTATAATTCCATTTGACAATTCTACATTATACTATGTTCTACTGTGTCATCTGAATATTCTACATTCTTATAATGCCATTTAACTATTCTACATTATACTATGTTCTACTGTGTCATCTGAATATTCTATATTCTTATAATTCCATTTGACAATTCTACATTATACTATGTTCTACTGTGTCATCTGAATATTCTGCATTCTTATAATGCCATTTGACTATTATACATTATACCATGTTCTACTGTGTCATCTGAATATTGTATATTATACTATGTTATCTCACTTTTTTAACATTCTACTGTGTCATCAGACTATCTACATTCTACATTATATCGTGTTTTACGTGTCACCTGATTACTCTACATTGTAGGCCATCTCACTATTCTACATTCTTTCTGTGTTATCTAGATGTTGTGTTTCATTATTGCTCTTCCTTAACATTAATCCTACCTTCTACATTACATTAACCACCCTCAGATTCTTCAACTTATAGTCCAGACAATTACCATTTTGATCATATATATTTATTCGTATGTTATGCTTGGTTTTTAAATACATATTTATGAGATTGTTTAAAAAATAAAAAGGTTTGAGTTCTTTCTTAACATTTGAATAACATTTATTACTAGAGCAATAGAACGACTTTTCATTAAATATTCAACAATTCGTTGTTATATTTTTGAACAGTTTTATGTGGTAAAATGTACGTAATCTCCTTTTCACTTAATCACTAACTGAATCAAGCCACCTCCACGCCAGAGATGCAGTTTGTGCATTTAAGCACAAACCAATCAGGAACTCAGACGGGTGTCTTGATTAGTTTGAATCTAGTTCACATTGATTCAGCAAAACAACCATTTAAACTTTGATTTGTACTATAAATAATTTTAATAATATAATAAGTAATAGCTTTCCATATATAATATAAATAATATTGATAGATAATGAAAATATAACAGTACAGAACAACTAATAGCGATTCCAACATAAGTAATCCCAAACTTTTTAATTATAATAATAAACTTATTTATCAATACAATTGATTTCTATTCAACTTTAAAAATAATACTATCGATAATTGATAGCAGCTTTAAAAATCTTGTGATAATAGCATATATACTAAGCAATTAATAGAGCAACAAGGATTATTTCAGTTAGCACAATACAGCTTATTTGAATTAATCAGTTAACAAAATTTTAGAAAAGGAATGTACAGTGGCCGTAATGTAGTATTAGCAGTACTAAGAAACATAAAAAGAACATAACAGCAACCGGAATTCAACAAAAATAACAGAAATGTTTAAGTTAAATAACTACCTGTAAATTATAGCAACCAACATAACTATCGTAATGATCCTTGGTTCATGCCTTTGTGTATTTCCTAATTTTTCATCTTCAACATATTAGTATTTGTATTAACATGCTTAACACTGTTTACATGTTGATTATCGAATATTATCAAACGATGTCAAAATGTTTGTAAGAAAAAAACATTGATAACGCTTGACTATTAAGTTTCTATCGAAAGTAAGGAAAACTACGTTAAAAGTGTATTTTATTTTTAAACGTATCCATACATTTGTCTAGTGTTTAAACTTTGTGCAGTTTAGTACTTTTACAAACAAACAAAAAAAAAGCATCGTATACAGGAAAGAAAACTTTTGGATTTCACGTGAAGATAAATACTTACAGTATGCTTGAAGCAAATAATTTTTAGCTTCATTATCAAACCCTCATTAGCCTGATTTTATAAGCGTTTTAAATAATATACTGTCGAAAAATACACATACTTTACAAACTCCAAATACCAGAAGTGCTTACTATGTTAAGCATTACAAATTATCTCTGGTAATATATAATGTTACGTTGTTTTTGTAATAATAGTATGTACTGCCCATGGATTTAAAAATAATTTTTTTAAAAAGCAATTAAATTAATCCCTTCAGTAAGTAATACACACATTGCGTGTATTTATCTATGATAAATTTACCCATTTCGTTATAATGGTTGTGATATTGTTTTGCCTACATTTAATCATTTTAATAGGCAGCAAAGCCTTCGTGGGATTTCCTCAAGTGCCTTATCTTAATTTGATTTCAACTCAATAAAACTATCAGAAAGCTGGCTAATTTTAAAAAGTAACTTATTTTTTAATAATATCAAAATATAAACCTTCAAATTATACAAATAACTAGTTTAGAGCATTAGTATTATATTGGTATCAAAGATCAATAATTCAGTTAGAATGTTCATGGATTGCGTAATTAATATCTTATTTTGATATAATCTAATAAGACAATTCAATAGACTTAATAACTGTTATTTTCTTTCAAACAAATATCCTGTAATACTTCCTAATTATTTTATAATTGATTAACAAAGAATGCAGCTCGTTGTGTCAAGATTACAGAAGCAATATTCCGCTTGTCGCAATCTTTCAGCAATCTCACCCAGCCGGTGTTTTGTAACAAGAAATTACTTTTCTTGTCAGTCTGATTCATCTAACAAATTTTCCTAATCCATATATTTTGGGTAACTTTAATGTATTGTTTTACTTAATAAGCTCATACTAATAATAACAACAACAAGAATATCTTTTGTTTGTAAATAACTTACTTATAAGATAAAAACAATTCTTTGAAAAAGATAATATTTTGAAAAGTTATGATATTAAATTGATCAATGGATTTTAATATCTCTTAATATATTATATATATCAAAATATGGACTCTATGCTAGATTCTACAGCACAAATGTTTAAATTAACTTTTAAGGTTGTTTTTATATAATTGAGTCTCTCGTCTACAAAATATCCTACATTTCATGAAACAAATTAATTGTTAGTATCTTTATCTGACACTGTGCTTAATTGATTTGTTAAGAAGTAATTGTTGATGCGTTTTTTACTTTGTTTTTCCCTAACTTTATTATTTTAATGATGCAGTCATTACACCATTACATATTGCATATGATCATTGTATCATTACATATTGCAATATGATATACATATACTGCAATATGTATATCATATTGCTGAGTCTAACTGGACTGGTACAATGCACAGGCTAGATTAATAAATGAATTATGATCTATTATATCATGTTTTTGTGCATTGAAAAAAATGTTGGAGTATTTCAATTTGTTCGGTTATGGTTACTTCAAATGGTATTTACGAGAGAAATTTGAACACAGGTGGATGGTGGGATTGCTGAGTGTTATAGTAGACAGTTTTCAGAAAAAAGACAATGACTCACGTATTTACAAGAACAAATATAAAATATAGTTCAACTTTATTTAAGTAGCATACGTAATACGTTATATTATATGTTTAGAATTTATTAACATGTACGTTAAATACGTAAGTTCCAATAACTTGAATTAAAGAGAAACGTAACTTTACTTACTTAAAAACAAACTTTTCAAGCTACTTTAGGCTAAAACTCTGTCTTCTCAATATGAGTGGACATCTTGGAGGCATCATTCGATATGTGAGAGCTTTCAGACAGTTGGACAGCAGTTTCACCCCTGTACTTGACAGAACGCTGACTGTTCCGACCCCTCTCCATGGTCATAGAAGCATCTGATATCCACGTTTAACATCAAATATGAATATCCTATTTTAGAAATGTTTTTAAATATTTATTAGATCTTATTAATTATTTATATTTCTTGATCAGTACAATATTTCTCATTTTACAAAATAATAGTAATAAACAAGAATTTGTTTGGCTGGCAAGAAAAAGCTATGAGATATATTTTAATGTGATAATTAATCGAATACACACACTTTGTAAAATATATTGATACCAGGTGACATACTAACTCCGTCTTTCACTACGCTCCTGTAAATTTGTCGTGTCTCTTCACATGCACATTTAAATTGTTAAAAAATAACCTTTTACGTCGTTTACAGTCTTAAGTAAAATGGTTCAAATGGTCTGAATAAACGTTATCCGAGTATTTATTATTTACCTTACTTTAGCTATTTGTGAGAAGATATTGTTAATTCTATTTTTTATAAACATATAGATCCTAAGAAGGACTATAACAAGTTTTCATTGTCCAACTCCTAAAAGATTCTAGGTACTGAGATCAGTCAGTCAATGGTATTCGGCTTTTTTTATATTTGAAGTTATTGACTCCTACATAAGTATATATTAACAGGATTAAAATAAAAAAATCAACAGAATATCATTTTAATATATTTGCTATGAACTAAGTTTAGTTAAATTATCTAATCATGCCCCTGTGTAAAACTTTACAAGCATCTACAAGTTGAGCTACAAGGCTGGGATGACTGAGATATTTAAAACAATGTCTCTGCATCTGCATTTGAATAGCTAACTACTTTAAAATTACACTAATATTCTTTTAGTAACCATTAAATCATTGTTTAGTAACCTTAGAGCTACCGTTAAGCAGAATACATACAATACTAAGGTGTAAGCATTAAATTTGTACTGATATACTGACAACTAAACGTAATGTGGGTGTAGAGTTATTTATTTACAGGCACTTAAATAAATAATGTATATATATATTAAAGATATATATATATAAAGAAATCAATAAATTCAATTAAATTTATTGATAATATTCTCATAAAATTTACAAACAGTTTATAATTTGTCAGAGATATACTATAAGTTTTTTTTCTAATTTTACTACAATAGTATTTTTAATTAAAATAAATAAATACAAATATTAATGAGTTTTAATAAAATATATAACCAAAACAAATAAAAATAAATAACAATAATTAAACTACAATAACAGACCAAACAACAAACTATTACAGTACACAGAAAATATAACAAGTGAAAAGGAGACAGCAGCTTAAGTATAACAATAGCTTAGGTATGTTTAAGTATATACTTTCAGTCTTATCTCAAATTCCAAACTTTTGGCAGTGACCTCAGGCATACAAACTTTGCCCGATGACTAAAGTGAAAGTGTCTAACTGAAATGAAGTGTCTAACTAGATTTAATCAGTATAACCCTTGACGTGGTAAACTCTGTTGGTTAAAAAAGTTTATTGTTATAATTCATCCTTATATGAATACCGTAGTGCAAACCCTCTGTGTATGGTGCACGATTATATCTCAATTTACATCAGACTCTTTGAGTATTTGATTCTAATATCTAATGGCAGTTGTACAAACAACGAATTTACAAAATTGTTCAGGTTACAAAAAAAGGTAATAAGAATAATATGTAAATTAAAAATGAGAGAATCATGCAAAACCGCGTTCAAAACATTACAACTGTTAACCCTGCCCTACATATACATACTAGAAACCGCCTACTATTGCAGGTCAAAATGTGTTCTCACACGAGGCACAGACATACATGCTCATGCAAATAGAGGTAGGGAAAACTTCCGAACTGGGCAACACAGAACGGTTGTTTTTGAACACCTTCATTCACAGGTTGGTGTACATTTAATCAACAGTTTACCATCCAAATATAAAAGCCTCAATTCGCTCAAGGCGTTTAAGGCAAGTTTAAAAAGGGTTCTGATATCTGAGGCATTTTACAGTGTAGGAGAGTTTTTAGCACATAACTGGGAGACCAATGATTTGGCCTGACTGACACCGGTAATGAAACTGCTGCAAGCTTTATGTATGGAAGAGCAATGAATGAATGTGACACTTTTGTATGTATGAGTGTGAAAATTGTAGAATGATTGTGTAAATATAGATTTTTTTTAAAGAGTGACGATTGCGATACATGTATATTGTACTTGTCAATACAATAAATAAATAAATGTAGGTAAACTCAAGTGTAAACAAAGTGTAAAGTTGTTATAACCTAGTTTTCATGACAGTACTTTCGTGTTTATACAAAATTATCTAATGTAGCCTGTTTTCAATCTATTAAGGTGAAAGAACAAATTGATGAATACAGTATAGTCAATTAACAATGATGCATTGTCGTCATAACACATAAAGTCATTTCGTTGTAAATAAATCTGTATTCACGTAAAGTCACCTAATGGGCCATTATCAAGTAATTTGTTTCCAAATATTAACTAGATAATATAATAATTAACTGTTCTTCATACATAGTGCACTATAGTTAGACATAATTGTTATATAATGAATTTGTAACTGACAATTTGTATCCGGCATAATTGTAACTAATGGTCGATTCCACTTATATCTATTGCTAAGCTATTTATTTACCAGTTAATTGTATACATTAGCATAGGCTTAAATATTTAAATTACAATACTTCAGATGTTTTTTTCATGATATTACAATTTAATATTAAAAAATACTAATTTTAGTACAATATGAATAAATTTAAATCACTTTATTTGTAACATAAAATAGCTATAAGAATATTAAAAAAACCTAGAATACTTGGATAATATAGAACGCTATTAATATACTAAAATAAGCAAATTATGATCTACTAGGAGATTTTATTTTTCAAATAAAATAACTATCAACATATCGTACATACATCCCCCACTCTCCTGTTAATAATCTTAAAAAGTCAAATCATTTTTTTACTGTTGAAATAGTTTAGTTTGTGTGTTATGTATCCTTATGCTATGGAACATAACTTTAGCTATACAATTTATTCTAAACTACTGCACATATTTGTTAAACTATTTGGTTCCTATAATTTAAAAAGAACACTAAGCTATTTTTAAAATACAGTAAACATTTGTTATGTTTTTCTGTTTGATAAATTATTTAATTGGTTCAACTCTGAAGTAGTTTTTATAATACAACATTTATTTTGTTCACAGTTTTAATTAGTTATTTTCTCAGGAAGACAACCGTACTTTATAATTTACATAGGTATGCTTAAAAATGTTATAAATAAAAATAATAGTAAATATCAACATTCCAAGAAAGATTTATCAGCAAAATTAAATTGAGTAGCCTACAACCTAATCAGCCAAAGATTGTTAAAACAAACTGGGGGTTTTGAACGAGATATGATATTTTAAAAATAAAAATGTTGACGTATGAATCATTAAAAAATATTTGGTGTTATATATTTTTACTCTTTGAGAGCGTTTGTATCGTACAATTTGGAAACTCCCATATGAAAAATGTATCAGTCATTCTATCAATTTATTATCCCAGATATAATAGATAGTTTACAAAACATAAATTATGATAGTATAACATTTAATTTAACACACGCACATGGCACTTGTTAGAACATTAAAATTTGGTTTGCTCATTTAAAAATATGCATGATACTTGAGATGAAGTCACAAATATTACTCTGTGCTGGATTGTTTGTGAGTATCTGGGACACTATTACGATGTACTCGTTGAAGTTACGTTGAATGAACGTTAAGGAGGAGAGTTAAAAGGATTTTAATTTTAATCCAAACACACATAACATTTTAAAATAATAATTTTTGAGATGAAATTTTGAAAATTAATTAATACGGTGAGATCAGAGTACTTATATTTATTTTTGAGTCTTAATATACAAACGGTTTCTCACAATTCTGGCTAATTAATATTTGTTTCTCTTAGTAATGAAAAGAAACCCAACATGAAACCAAATACTCTCATGCATATAAGAACGGATCTGAAAGGTTCTATGAGAGGTTGTAAATAAATGGAACATACAAAAAGGGTTGGCAGGAACAGGAAGTCCCAAACAGAATATAGGGGTCAATAGCTTGAGTTTCCGTGAAGGAAACAAACAAAAACACTTCTGCCTTTCTGTCAACTTCTCTTTTTTCCATGATGTTTTGTAAAACATAGTAAAGTAAATTATACCTCGTATATTTATTTACATATTAACATAAAGCATTTTGAGATTATAAATAATTAAATAAGCTAACATTTTTTAACATCCTACAACAAAGTCATACAATACTAATAAAGTTCTCCTTTTATTAGTATCTTCTAACTTTAGGATAAACATTATATTTGTTAAACGCATTTTTTAACACAAACAATAGAAATTATTATTAAATAATACAGTAAATATTTTTAGACCAATTCTGTAATAACCGAATGAATATATATAATAATAATAAAAAAATACATGAAATTATACAAGAAAACCTACATCTCAGCTTTTTGGTAGTCTACACTCACAACTGTTCTAAAAAAAGTTTAAGGGCATCGGTATTAGAAATCTGTGCTGCTCCCCGCAAATCCAAGTTCGTTTTAAAGTGATATGAGTTTTCATGAATGTGTTAGAGTATAGAAAAACATATGATTATACCAATATTTGAATTGCGTTAATTGCAACCAAATTTAGTGAGTGATTGGTCAAGGCCACAACAATGATTTAAACTTTGGACTGGGCCTTGTTACGTCATCAGCGTACTGCTCTTCTCCCTCGCCGACTCACAGTCGACTTATGCCCAAGGGAGAAGTGAGGCGATGCTGAGCGTTCATGGTTCCCACCACTGGATGGTGGATCGCAGTTTCAGTTATTGCATCCCTCAGCTTCTCCGGCATCTTAAATAGGCAAGTAACCTCATTTAATTGTGTTGTTATTAAATTTAACTTATGTATTTCAGGATATCGAAACGTTATTATAATAAATAATATAATGTATCAGCCTACTTGCTTATTACTTCTACCCTCGGGGTCCTGAAAACCTGCGGGTTCCCTTGGATAATTAAATT